>CAUYRH010077995.1:0-21330 GCA_963574655.1 Perodicticus potto
TAGTACCACTGCTGCTCCTATTACTACTAGTACCACTGCTGCTCCTATTACTACTAGTACCACCATCCCTATTACTGCTAGTGCCACTGCTGCTCCTATTACTATTAATACCACTGCTGCTCCTATTACTATTAATACCACTGCTGCTCCTATTACTACTAGTACCACCATCCCTATTACTGCTAGGACCACTGCTGCTCCTATTACTGCTAGTACCACTGCTGCTCCTATTACTATTAGTACCACTGCTGCTCCTATTACTACTAGTACCACCATCCCTATTACTACTAGTACCACTGCTGCTCCTATTACTATTAATACCACTGCTGCTCCTATTACTATTAGTACCACTGCTGCTCCTATTACTACTAGTACCACCATCCCTATTACTGCTGGTACCACTGCTGCTCCTATTACTATTAATACCACTGCTGCTCCTATTACTATTAATACCACTGCGGCTCCTATTACTGCTAGTACCACTGCCTGCCTAATACTATAAGAACCACTGCCACCCATATATTATTAGTACCACTGCTGCCTCTATTACTATTAGTACCACTGCGGCCCCTACCACCATTAGTACCACTGCCCCCATTACTACCAGTACCACTGCCCTCCTACTGCTACTAGTACTACTGCCACCACCTCCAGGCAGGGACACACAGGGGGGCCCGATGGGAGTGGGAAGGGGAGCCCTTTCTTTTGGCCATGACACCAGACAGGGCTGGATAGACTGCCTCAGCTCTGGAGACCTCAGAACGGAGGCTGCACATTCTAGAAGCATTCAGACCAGGAGAATAAGAGACTCTCCTGAGGTTCCCGCCCTTTTTGCTCCTTGGAGCCCCCAGCCCATCAGAGAGCCCTGCTGACAGAAGAGGGCTGAAATCAGAAGGAGCCCACTGGCTGCCGCAGGCTCTGGGAGAGTGGACGCTCCCCTCACTCCACGCTGCTGGTGTGACCCTGAGTGCATCTCTGGCCCTTCTCATGTCATCTTCTCAATCTGTGAACGAGGAGACTGGACCACGTGTCAGAATCCCCCTCTGCTCTGGCCTGGGCTCTGTGACTCAGGGCAGGTGATAAGCGGAAGCAGTGGGTGCATCTGTGCAGATGGTGCAGCGCAGCGGTGCCTGTGTCGGAGAGGCAGAAACAGTGGGTGCATCTATGCAGACGGTGCAGCGCGGCGGTGCCTATGTTGGGGAGGACAGAGGTTTGGGCTCCTGCCCAGCAGCAAACTTGGAGCAGTCTTGTGGTGCAGAGTGGGTGTGCACAGAGGCCTAAGAGAGTATGTGCACCCATGTGAGAGTGTGTTTGGGGTCCCCCACACCCACTCAGATCCCCCTGCCCCCAGCACTTTCTCCAGACCATCAAGGCTGAATTGGAGGCAGCCTGGGTGGAATGGGGCAGAAGCCCCTTTTTCTGGCTTCTGGCCTCCCTTGGGGGCTGGGAGCCTCCGCTTCCTCTCACCCCAGTTATTTTTAGGCTCCTTGAGGCTGGCTCCCTGGAGACCTGGTGCAGGCGAGTTCCTGCAGCTGTCGCCTGGAGCTGCTTCCAGGCCCGGGGGTGGGGTGGGGTGTGTGGGATGAAGCGCTGATGTCTCCGCAGCAGTGCAAAGAGGAGAACAGATTCAGGGTGTCCGGCGAGGAGGTGATGTGAGCTCAGAGGGTGCTCAGCCCGTCTCAGAATCTGCAAGAGCTTGATAGAGTCCAAAGCTCAAGGCCCAAGATCCATTTGCCCCTAGGCCAGCCTCAGCTGCTCCCACATTTGCAGACTTCATTCCAGTCCCCCTCATGAAATGGCCCGTGGACAAAGGCAGGCCAGCACCAGAGCGTCTCCTTCCTCCCTGTGACCCATGCCCCCGGCTGGAGGGCATTTGTGCCCTCTGCAAGGAGGGCCTATCAGCCTTCGAGGGGCTAGACGGAAGCCGCGGGGATGTGTGCAGTGTGCAGGCAGCACCTGAGGGGGTCAGACGGCTGCCGCCGTCGTCGTCGTCACCACTGCCACCTTCCTTCTTGTCACTGTCTTGCTGCTCTTCTCTCCTCAGCACCACCCAGGCAGCATCATTGTCACTGTCACCATCACCACCGTCATGTCACCTGGGATTGGGAAGCGACGTCTTGCCTGCCTGTGGCTACCCGGAGCTGTCTGGGGCCGCAGCCCTGGTTCCCACGGCCGCCCTCAGCCTCATCCCACACACAGACTGCACATGACCCCGGAGTCCGGAGCCCAAACACTGCAGTGGGTGACAGGCCACCCAGAGAGGGAAGCTTGAGCTCGTCAGCCCGCTGGCTGGGGAGGAGCTCTTCGTGGTCCACAGCCTGATGCTGCGACTGAGCTCCCCAGGCTGGTCATTGGTTGACCTGGTGAAAGGCATAGTCCTCCGCAGCACTGAGGCTCTGGAGACCCACAGGCAGCGCACGGGGGTGGGGTGTGAGTCCAGAGAGGGGGTGCACGCCTCCGGTGGGAGTGCCACCTGGGCCTGGCTGCTGCTGTGGTTTTTAAAATTCCATTAAAATTTAAATTGTTTAGGGCAGGTCACACATCGCTCAGTGCACCATAAAAAAGATGCTAAGGATGGGAATCGGGGGTCCCTGTCTGCTGCGGTTATGTGCCAATGAGGACCAGGGCCCTGTGGTAAAGCCACCGAGTGCCATCGGGGACCCGCATGCTAAGCCTGCAGTTAGATGCCCTCAGTTAGTAGGGCAACTGCTGCATGAGAAACAAGCAAAAAGCCAGAAGAGCGGGCGCAGGTGAGGAGGACGGGCAGCACTGGCAGCCCTCAAAAAATTGAAACTAGAGGGAGGCGCCTGTGGCTCATCGAGTAGGGAGCTGGCCCCATATACGGAAGGTGGCGGGTTCAAACCCGGCCTTGGCTGAAATGCAAAAACAGAAAAATACCCAGACGTTGTGGTGGGTGCCTGTAGTCCCAGCTACTCAGGAGGCTGAGGCAAGAGCATCACTTAAGCATCACGAGTTGGAGGTTGCTGTGAGCTGTGACGCCACGGCACTCTACTGAGGGCGATAAGGTGAGACTCTGTCTCTACAAAAAAAAAAAAAAAAATTAAAACTGGCACCTCCATTGATCCAGGAGCTCTACTCCTGGGTCCCTGCTTGCTGTGGTTTGAACGGTGGTGTCCTCTCCAAAGCTTATGTTGCAACCTAATACCCCATGCAGCAGCGTGAAGAGGTGAGGCCCTTGGGGGGTGAGCAAGTCCCGAGGACCCTGTCGTCATGAATGGGACTCATGCCCTTATAAGTTCTCAGATTGAAGGGAGCCCCCTCCCACCACCCTTCCACCTTCTGCCATGTGAGGTCACAGCCCTGAAGTACCATTTGGGAGTAGAGGGAAGGCACCAGACTGTGACGCCAGTGCCCTAAGCTCAGGCTCTCCAGCCTCCAGAACCACAAGAAATACGTGTATGCTCTTTAGAAACGAGCCAGTCTAATTATTAACAGCAGCTAAGACACAGAAGCAACCCACCTGTAAATGAGTAAATGATGAGTAAATTAGCAAAATGTGATCCATCCATGCAATAGAACATTACCCAGCTCTAAAAACGAAGGAAGTCCTGACACACGCGACAACACAGATGGGCATGGGGACATTCACACGCTAAGTGATAAGCCAGACACAGGGACAAACGCTACCTGATTCAGGGGGTGTCTGGAGTAATCGAAGCCAGAGACAGAACATGGAAGTGGCTACCAAGGGCTGCGGGACGGGCAGGGAGGGGAGTAGTGCTTAATGCAGTGTTCTCAACCTTCCTAATACCGCGGCCCTTTAATACAATTCCTGGGGGTCGCGACCCACAGGTTGAGAACCGCTGGCATAATGGGAGCAGAGTTTCCGTTCTGAAGGATGAAAGGTGCCCTGGAGATGGACGGTGGGGACGGCAGCACTACAGCGTGAGCATACCGAATACTACCAAGATGTGTTCTTTAGAAAATGGGTGAGATCGTAAATTTTCTGTGATGGATATTTTACCACAATAAGGACATTGGGAAAAAATTATTAAGAATTTCAAGACGGCAGCAGGAGGGCCCCTCTGAGCCAGGCGTGTGGCTTTACAGGTGGCTCACTCATGGAGCTGGCCCTGCCTGTCCCTCACCACCCTGGGCTTCTCCAGGAGCTGTCCTCTGGCCTACACCTGTCCCTAGACGTCCCATGAACTCACGACGGCGGTGTGCACCAGGCTGTGCTCCCCCCAGTGCTGTTTACACAAGCCAGGGCGCGGCCAACCCTAGTCCCTGGCTGTCTTCACCTCGCTTCCGAAAACACCGTTCTGTCTCAGAACAGAAAGGCCTTCCACATTTCCCTGACAGCTGCCAAGTGGCCCAGTGCAGGGGCATGTCACAATTTATTTAACTGCACAGCCCCCGACGATTGTTTGGGTGGTTTCCGCCTTCCAAGAACTTGAATGACGCGCAGTGTTCATGGGCATGTCCTGCTTGTCCGCACGGGATTCCTCAGTGTGCCGGGGCATCCGGGAACATTTCTTCAGCCCGGAATTTCTGAGTCAGAGTCAAATCAAACTTTTGTAAGTTGGTTAGATGCTGAAAAATGCTCTTTAAAGAAGTTATATTAATTTAAATGTGTGCGACATGTGTTTGCCCATTAATACAATGTACAAAGTTTCTGATCCTTGCCAAGTAAGTGAAAAAGTGTATTTCAGAATAGTTTCAATCTCTTTTTGTCTTATTAAAAGTGGAGTAGGTGGCGGCACCCGTAGCTTAGTGGCTAGAGCACCAGCCACATGCACCAAGGCTGGCGGGTTCGAACCCAGCCCGGGCCTGTGAAAAACAACAATGACAACTGCAACAAAAAAATAGCCGGGCATTGTGGTGGGCACCTGTAGTCCCAGGGACTTGGGAGGACGAGGCAAGAGGATTGATTAAGCCCAAGAGTTGGAGATTCCTGTGAGCTGTGACACCACAGCATCCTACCCAGGGCGACAGGTTGAGACTCTGTCTCAAAAAATAAATAAAAAAAATAGATGTGGAGTAGATGACACCAGAAGTGAGAGCAATAAGTAGAAAAAAAATAGATAAATTGGACTCCATCAAAATGAAAACTTTCATGTCTCAAAGGACAGTATCAAGAACTTGAAAAGACCGCCCACAGAATGGGAGAAAATGCCTGTGACCCTCATCTTGTGTAAGGGTCTAGTAGCCAGAATGTATGAGGAGCTCTCACAATTTGACAAGCAGATAAATAACCCATTAAAAGATGGGCAAAGGACTTGAATAGACACTTCTCCACAGAAGATGCACAAAGAGCCGATACCCATGAAAAGATGCTCAGGGTTGCTAATCCTTAGGGGAGCACAAATCCACATCATGACGAGATGCCACGTCACCCCACTAGCACGCCTGCTGTGAAAAGAGGGAAGGTGTAATAACAGCGTCTGGGAAGATGCGGAAACGTTGGAACCCTCATACATTGCTGGTGGGATTGCAAAATGGTGCAGCTACTGCAGAAAACACTCTGGCATTTTCTCAAAAACTTAAACACAGGGCAGTGTGTGGCTCAGTGAGTAGGGCGCTGGCCCCATATACCGAGGGTGGTGGGTTCAAACCCGACCCCGGCCAAACTGCATCAAAAAATAGCCGGGCGTTGTGGCGGGCACCTGTAGTCCCAGCTACTCGGGAGGCTGAGGTAAGAGAATCGCCTAAGCCCAGGAGTTGGAGGTTGCTGTGAGCTGTGTGACGCCACGGCACTCTACTGAGGGCGATAAAGTGAGACTCTGTCTCTACAAAAAAAAAAAAAGTTAAAAAAATTAAACACAGAATTACCATATGACCCTGCAATTCCACTCCCAGGTATATTCCCCAAAGCACCCAAAACAGGAACCCTGACAGCTGTGTGTACACACACGTCACGGCAGTATTGTTCACAATGGCTAAACTGTGAGGCCAAGGTCACTGATGGGTAATGGATGCACTGTGGTCCACCTGTGCGGGGGTGGGTGGGTGGGTGGGGATAAATTTATCATTCAGCTGAGGTTCTGATACATGCTGCAACATGGGTGAAAAACCTACTATGTGAAAGAAATCAGACACCAAGGCCCACATTTTATATGATTCTGTGTATACGGAATAAGCAAATCCATAGAGAGACATTGGGACCTCCAGCCTCCGGGGTGGGGGCACTGACTGCTAGTGGGAGCGGCATTCCCTGTTCCGATGATGAACATGAACTTGAAACTAGATAAAGGCGGTGTTTTCACAGCCCCCGGAGAGGTACTTACTAATGTCGCTGAATTTTTCACTTAAAAATGATTAATTTTGTGAAGTGAATTTCGCTTCAACAAAAGAAGTAGAGTTTAGCATATTTTAACGTGTTTAAGAGCAATGTGTATTTCCTTGTCTGTGACCTGGTGATAACATTTTGACCATTTTTCTACTGAGTTATTGATTTTTTTAAATTAATGTGTAATTCTGTGCTTTTAAAGAAAATGATCTTTTGTGATAAACTGCACATCTTTTCTCCATTTTAAATTTTTTCTGAATTTGGTTATTGGGGTTTCTACTCTGATGATCTAAAAAATAATATAGTGATTCTAATGAAATGTTTTATTTTTTATGGCACCTGGTTTAGGGATAAAATTTAGAAAGATCACTTAAGAATCCCTCCATGGTTTCCTACAGAGCTCTTTGGGTTTCTAAGTCTAGAGCCATATGGAATTAATTTGGTGTTAAGTGTGAGGTTCTGATTTAACTTCATTGTGGGTGGTGCCTGGGTCTTCCCAACACTGTTCACTGAGTAATCAGTCCGTCCTTCCCCTCTGGGCTGCGATGCCCCTACAGGTGCATTCCTGGCTGTCAGACTCAGACGCTAGGAGAACTGTGTGCACGCTCTCGGGAGCATCACCTGTGGGGACAGACGGATGTGAGATTGGGCAGAGGGCAGGGGCTGGTGGCACACAGTGGGAAGAGGAGGCCCAGCCGGTCTGCAGGAAGCTCTGGAGCTGGGACGGCTGGCAGGGGGCTCTGAATTGAGGCCTGCGGTACCGGTCCCAGCCATTGTGCCATCACTTCAGCCAGTCCCTTGGTGTGGCTGCCTGGGAGAGACTCCGTTATGGGTGATACTCCCTGCAGCTGGGACAGTACCCAAGTCCTGAAGGGGGACTCTGGACAGCTGCACAGCGTCCATTCCGTCCACCCCTGTGCCATCCTCATCTTCTTCTTTTGCATAGTGAGTTCACCCCAGGCAGGAGCAAGGCCTCCAGCAGTCCAGCTTGTTCCCTGGAGCAGCCTCCTGGGCTGCTGCAGGGAATGACCATGAACTCGGGGAGCTGAAAATAATAGAAATCTACTCTCCACTGCTCTGGAGCCCAGACGTCAGAACGCAGGTGTCCCAGGGCCGCATTCCTTCCGAAGCCTCTTTTAGCTCCTGTGGCTCCCGGCGTTCTTTGGCCTGTGGCTGCCTCTGCCATCACAGAGTCTCCACCTCTGTGAATGTGTCATCTCTTCTGTCTCTTATAAAGACACTTGTCATTGGATTTAGGACCCACTTGGGTAATCAGGGATAATCTCATCTGCAGACTCTTCATTTAGTTACACCTGCAAAAACCCTTTTTCCAGACAAAGTCACATTCACAGGTTCCGGGGTCAGGATTTAGACTTATCTTTTGGGGGCCACCATTCAACCCGCTGTAGTCTCTACTCCTGGGGAAATTCACACAGGGAAGGCTCAAACTCTGGCTCCCCCTGCAGCTGGTCTCAAGGCCAGAGGTGGTATCGTCGCCCTCCACTCTCCACCCTCAGACCCCTCTCACCTGCAGCTAGCACTTCTGCTGGCCTAGGTGGCTTTCCTGGTAGGGACCCTTCACTGGCCTCACCTGGTGCCACTCACATGCCTCCCCAGGACCACCTGTCCCCGCTGATCCCAGGAGGGCGGCTCCTTCTCTTGCTCACTGGATTCTTGGCACAAGGAGCCCCGAGTGCCCAACTGGCAGCCATGGCTTCACATTCAGTGGCAGCCTTGATGTGAACCTGGTGGAGATTCCCCCTTTGGGACTCTGGTCTTGCAGACTCACCAGACCTGGAGTGGTGAGGTTGGAAAGCAAAAAGCTCCCCCCAGGTGAGCCACTGGGGCGGCAGCAGGTGTGGACCTCCTGGTTCCTGGGCCTATGCACTCTCACTCCTGGGGGCACAGCCTCTGTAATGTGCTGATTTCTGGCGTATTCTGCACCCCACAGGATGACGTCACTCACTCTTTGTGTCATCACAACCACACCTTCAAAAGGCTACTGCATGACACTACGAAGCCACCAGCTTCTGGGTGGCACAGGGTGTGCCAGAGCCAGTGGACCCCCTGGTCATGGGCACATACCCACACCCTCTTGGCCATAAGTGGATCCCTTGGTCCAATGTGGGTGGTTTTACTTCCCATCCCCCAAATCTAGGCTCTGAGGGCAGCCTGCTTGTGCCTCTGGTGGTGCTCAAGCCTGATCTTCCACCCCATGGCAGGTCCTGCAGGGCCTATCTGACCTCTGGCTTGGTGGGTCTGAACGCCCCAGCTCGTGATGGGCATTTCTGCCCACAGGCTTCTGCAGCGGGCACCCCACCTCTGGTGGGGCCCGAGAGCACACTCAGGGCTGTTTTTCAAATCACATGTAATTCTCTGCTTCAAGTGGCATGGCTTTGTTCCAGACACCGAGGAGGTCAGCTCTGATTCTCCAACTGGGGCTTGCCGTCAGCAGCGTGTGGTATCTTTTTTTCCCCTGCACAATGCCTCTAAACCCATCAGGTCTCCAGGGTCCATGTGGTCGGGATGGCAGCACTGTCCCTGCTCCAGGTCCTGTAAAAGCTGGTGGCCTTTCCTAGATGTTTAAGTGTGGAACACACTGCCCCCCAGGATTGAAGTAGTCTACCGACATCCCTTCACAGTGGGAGAGGGCACGAGATGTGATCGTTTGTCTCAGCGTGTCTCAGACATCCAGACCCACACAGCCCGTGCAGGCTTCATCTCTCGCCCCCGGGAGGGCACGCGTCTTATTACGGTTTCCAATGTACTAGCCACTTCTTGCCCATCTGGTCTGATTAACACGATAACATCAACACGGTGGATTTGTGTGGTGTTCTCAGGAAAGTCCAGGTCCCGTAGGGCCTGCAGTGACAGATGGAAGGAGAGTTAACGTAGCCTTGGGGCAGGACAGTAAATGCACCCTGTTGTCTCTTCCACGTGCACGCCGACTCCATCCGACTTCCTTTGTGATAGGGATGGAATGGAACACATTTGCCGGATCAATGGCCACATATCACGGACCTGAGGCCACGTCACTCCGTGTTAGCGGAGACAGCACATCTGGAAGAACAGCTGCGGTTGGGGCGCCACTTACTGCGCTTGCTCCCGCCTCCGTCATGCTGCAGAATTTATCTGTGCTTTTAAGAGTGAGACCAGACAATCGAAGGGGCAGGAGAGAGGTGACCACCGACCTGTGTCCATTAGGACTTTGAGGGTGGGGCCACTCTCTGCCATAGGACTCTACCTCTGCTGGGGGCAGCTGCGAGATGGGTCCCGGCTGCTGCCCTAACAAGTATCACAAATGTGGTGGGTTAAAGCTACACAAATTCATTATCTCACAGTTCTGGAGGTCAGAAGTCCAAAATGAGTTTTACTGGGCTAAATACAAGGTGTCAGCAGGGTCACACTCCTCACTGGAGACTCCAGGGGACAATCTGTCCCTGTCTTTTCCACCTTCCAGAGGCCACCTGCACTCCTCAGCTTGAGGCCGTCCTCTGTCCTCAGAGCCGGCAGTGTCAGGCCTTCACTCTCTTGGGTGTCTTCGTTCTGCCTTCTTGTGTTATCACGTCCCCGCCGCCCACCCTCTGCCTCCCTCTTCCACCTGGAAAGACCCTTGTGATTACTTTGGACCCACCTGGATAATCCAGAACAATCCCCTATCTCAAACTCAGCTGATTGATTGATTGACAACTTCATTCCAGTTGCAAACTTAATTTCTCTTTGCCATGAAAGGCAGCACAGTCACAGTGTCCGGGGATTAGAGCATGGACTTCTGTGGAGGGCTCCCGTTCTGTTGCTGTGGTCTGGAGTTTGTGTCCTCCCCAGATGCATATGTTGGCATTCTAACTCCCAAAGTGGCGGCATTAGGAGGTGGGGCTTTGGAAGGCTCCTGCACGCAGGTGGGGTCTCCTAAAACACGCCCAGGGTGCTCATAATCCCTTCCCCCAGGGAGGACATGTGAGAAGGGGCCATCTCCTAACCATCGCTCAATCTGCGGGTGCCTTGAGTTGGACTTCCAGCCTACAGAGCCGTGAGTAACAGACTTCGGTTGCTTTCAAGCAAGCCCAGTTTATGGTACTTTGTTCCATACAAAGTGGAACAGAGAGCCACTCCTGGCCACTGCACAGGGGATGCACTTGTGCCGGCTGCCACTTGCTTCCCTATTATCACAGCTCTCACTTCACCAACGGAAGAATGGATCAGTGTTGGGGTTACATCGACCAACTTGCATTCAGGGACCAAGAAATGGTCGCTGGGAGCCTGGGGAGCCACAGGAGACTGGGTGTCATTTGTCACTTGGCTCTCCCACTCTGATGAAGGTGGGGAGGGGAGGTTGCAGTTACACTTTCGTTCCCAAAGGGTCAACTCAGACACTATGCAAATAGTCCCCTTGCCCCAGTGCCATTAGTCAATGGATTTGGGGTCTGAGAAGAGCCACAGGTCTGCAAAACAGGACAGGGGACAGGACTTTGATCGGGTAGCTGCCCTTGGCTCCTGGTCATCCATCCTCAGTTCCTGCTGGCTGCCCACCTACCATCCCCATCTCTATGGGGTCAGCATCACCCTGGAGGCTGATGCTGAGAACTGTGTCCACTTCGCTTATCAGGGAAGCCAGGTTGCCCCTTGGGCTCCATCGTCCCCATTGCTGCCGGGTAAGCTAGTGCCATGCTGGCGTCTCCTACCCACATCCTTGCCTGTCCCTTACTGCTTGGGCTAGTGGGTCAATTTTCCAGGATCTCCCGGGGAACACAGGCAGGGAGGTCGTCAGCCTCGTGTAAAGTGCCACTGCACCACGTCACCTGGACTTGGGGCCTTTCGTCTACCACCTGCCGTGGTTGGTGTGGCATTCTTACTTTACAGTGCAGACGACCCCTCACTCGAGCAGGAAAAAAGTGCCATCAAGGTGAACGTAACGCTCTCTCCTCACATCCTTCTGCAGGTTCTCTCTCGGCTTTTTATTTGTTATTTAATTTCACTAAGTAAAGAAAAATCAACACTGAATTATTAGTGTCACTGCACCATTTGTCTCTATAGGGTGTGATGGCAGTTTTAATTGTAAATGTAAGAGCTTTTAACTCCTATGCAGAATCACTGAAATAGCCATGCCCACTCTCTGCCGGTGCACGGGCACACGCTTTGTTCCGGGGAGTGAGATGTATAGAACTCACTCACCTATGTCTATTTCCCGTCTTGATAGGGACGTCCCTGCCAGCACCCTCTATCTCCAGCTTTCTATGAGCAGGGAAGCACTGCAGGGAAAAGGAGCCGTGGCCTCGCCGTCCCTTTCCTCTGTCACGTGTCAGCATCAGTGGTTAGCTCGCGCGGGAGGTATAGAAAAGGACACGACGGGGTACCTTGGGGTCTTTCATATTTCTTAGAATCCCACTATATTTTTCCTACATGTGAAGCAAGTTCTGGATGGAACGGAAAGCGTGGGTTCTAGAGCCATCAGGGTCCCTTCTTCCTTGGTTAGGGATGTCACTTGCTTCCTCGTACTCACTTTGAGTCTCAGTGACACCTGCGGAGTGTGGGTTCCCCGACCTCTGTGTGCTCGTGGGGCATTGCCAAGGCCCTATGCCAGCAGACTGTGTATTGCATCTGCCAGGACACACGCCCAAAGACAGAATTATTATGAATTTCGAATCAGAGGTAGAAGGGCATTGATAGAAGCACAGGGTCCTAACCTTGGGTGTCCTCAAAAGTTGTACTCCTGCTAAACCAGCCCCATTTCTGCACAAGTACACGTGTGTGTGTGATTTAAATATTTTACAAGTTGCTTGTTTTTACTCAATAGCATTAACACTGTATCCTGGAAACCCTGGAAATAATATTAACACTACATCTAGGAATATATTTCACATATTCTATAAAAATATACTTAATTCTTTTTCCTGGATGCATAAACTCTATTAATATATCAAAATCTGTTTAACCAGTGTTTAATTCACAGACTCCGTTCACTCTAACCAACAATCCTTGAATCAGCTCTGAGCACTTACAGAGATGTTCTGTCCCGTCGTCCCTGCGGGGTAAGCTTCTGCAAGTGTAATTTCTGGCTCACAGCAAAAAAAAGATCAGCCGTTATGAGAGACACCAACAAATTTCCAGTTTATCCCCTCCCCGCACTGTGCATGCGTCTCTGCACACCTCCAACTTCATCGGGCATTATCAGAGTTTTAAATCTTTGCCAATAGGATGGGCAAAAACATCTCATTGTTTTAATTTATTTAATTATCACTAAGATTGAGGATTTTGTCATGTTTGTTGATTGATTTGTATCTCTTTTTTTGTCAAGGATCTGCATACTTTGAGTGACGTACCATTCCTTAACAACAAAACAAAACAAACAAAAAAAACAATAAACTTGAGAAGAGTTGGTTTTAGATGTGCAGAGACGTTTTGAAGACTGCACGGAGTTCCCCACGCCCTCTGCCCGGTTTCCCTGTCACCAACACCTTTCACGAGCGTCAGATACTCGCCACCGTCAATGAACCAACACCGCTGGGTTGAAGTCTCTGCTTTTTCTGCATTTCCGCCTTCCTTACCTGCTGTCCTTTCTGTCCCAGGATCCTCACATCTCCTTCTCGGGCTTTTCTTGTTGGTGGTGACACGGGCCATTTCCAGGCGTGCGGCAGGCATCTGGTTAGTGTCCTCCTCTGGGCTTTGACATCTGTCCCCTGACTACGCAGGGGGGAGACCACAGAGGTTCCTGGCCTTTCTCACTACATCACATCCCAGGCCCATCCTCTTGGCCTTGACCCAGACCACCTGGCTGAGGTGGAGGTGTTGGGCTTCAGGGTAAAGTTACCCTTTTGCTTTCTTTTCCCACTTCCCCACTGTCTTTCCACTTCTCTCTGACTCTTATATGGGGAAACAAGCCCGTTAGCGCTGGTGTGGTGCAGCCTCCCCTTGCTGCGTCTTCTGACTCTGCCGTGGTGTTGAGTGTTTCATCCCAGGGCTGGACTTGCACTACCCCTTCCAGCATCGCCTGCAGCCCACAGCCTGGGAACGTCTCCCAGAAGGTCAGAGAGAGGCCCCTGGTGCCCCAGTCTGTCCTCAAACCCAGGTGACCCACCAGAACTTCAATCTCTGCGTGTCCGCAGTGAAACCAGTCTTCCCCAGGAACAGCCCTTGTCCATCCTCCACTGACCCAGGCCCCTCAATGGTCTCCAGACATTTCCAGAACCTGCTTCCTCCTTTGCTGACTTTACAATCTCTACTCAATGTACCAGAAAGGCCTCCCAACCACCCAGGCTTGCCCAGGTCTGAGGGAACGGGACATTCAGTGTTAAAAACCGATGGCTGGTCACCCTACAACTCGTGTCTCTATGTTCTCCCCACCTTTTCCTACAACAAATGCTTCATCACAGCTGCGAGGCGAATCTGCACATCGCTTGAATCCGATTCCATTTCTCTTCTGCGTAAGTCTCCAGACACCACCAGGCTGAATTTGCCCCACAGCATGTCCTGGGGAAGGTGTGTGAGGAAGGCCACGTCCTCATGCCTTTAGACCTTTTTTCCTCTGAAGTTGCATTAGTCTCCTGGGGCTGCTGTAACAAACTGTCACACACTGGGTGGCTTCAAGCTACTGGGCACCAGGAGCCCAATGGCTGCGAGTCTGCAGGGCTGGCTTCCTCTGAGGCTCCAGGGAGTCTGTTCTGCACCTTTCCGGCCTCCTGGGCTCTGAGCGACCCTTGGCCCTGACTAGGACTCCACGTGGCCTCCTCCCTGTGTGCCTGTCTTCATGTCCTCTGCTTCTCTTACAAGGTCACCCGTGATTAGGTTTAGGGTCCACCCTAAGTCCTGGAGGACCTCATCTCAGGGGTAAACTAATTACACCTGCAAAGACTGTTTTTCCTCCTTTCCTGAGGTTCTGGATGACATGACAGTGGGGGACACTGTGAAACCCAGCGCAGGTATTCTGGAGGCTGATGGTGCCATCAGGGAGATGGAGGCAGGCGCCTGTGTCAGGGGTCAGGACGCAGGGTGCATGGATGGCTTTGAAGGGCCAGTGGCATGTTGGCAGGCAGCAGCAGACACAGGCAGGAGGCTCTACAGCTCTTGGGATCATACCTGAGGAAGGACGAGGAGGCCGGATGAGCAAAGGGGGGAGCTGAGGAAGGCTCCGCAGACCCCAGGGCACCCTGCAGAGGGGGTGACCCCTCCACGGCTGGAGCCTCAGTGGTCACTGCTCCCGGAGGGGTGTCCCTTTGGCTGAGGCCTCTCTACAACCGAAGTAACCCTCCAAGGGGCCCAATAGCACAGGGGGCTTGATTTAAGGGAAGTCAGCCCTTTATTCCATAGGGGATCTGGATGTTCACCACCACGAGTTGTGGATGGGCCTTTCCAGTCCTGAAGCTCTCTGCCCATCAGTATGCTGACCCCCACCCCCGGCTGGACAGGATGTCCCAACTGGTGGCCACATCCACCCTGACTCACAGCCATGCCCACCTGACCTGGACCATGCACACCCCATCAAGGCCACACTCATTCCAACCACAACCACACCACTCCCAACTCACAGTCACACTAGGATAGGCAGCCACGCCCATCAACTGTGCCCTCTTTGGGCGCTGGCCCCAACCCAGGTCCCAGCAGAAGGCCCCGGCAGAGTCAGACCCTCTGTGAGATTCTCCACAGGGCCTGTGGCAGGAGGAAGCGACTGTCCACCATGCCTTGCAGGCTCCCCAAGGGCACCTAGTACCTTCTCAAAGGTCTCTCACACCATAGGGGCATGTCCCAGACCTCCTGGCACCCCTGCCTTCTAGGACCAGAGCCAAGGCTGGCCGTGTTCAGTGGCCCCCTTCCCTCAGCGTGTTGGAGAAGTCCCCAAAGGTGAGGGTGCTCCCCAGAAAAGCAGAGTCTGGGCTTCTGCCTGGAGCCCTTCCGCACTGGCCTTCTTTTCCCAGAGCAGGTCTCATCTGGCTAGTTCCCCCCTGACCTTCCTGGACCTTAGGCAGCAGCCCCCTGGGACTGGGCTCCCTTCACACTCTCAACAGGCCAGAGTTGTCACTCCATTTTACAGAAGGGGAAGCAGAGGCCCCCGCCTGTGTCTCAGCCCCCGGAGGCTGGTTCAGGCTGGTCTCACTAGTCCAGAGGCTGAGGACCTTCCTGCAAGGGGCCTGGGGGAACTGGCCACCTCTGGGACTGATGCCCAATTTCCCAAAAACAGCAGTTCTCTGGGGGTTGCAGTCCCCCCAAGTGGTGGACCGTGGGGCTAACCTTAGAGGGCCATCCAAATTGTCTCTTTCCTCAGCCTCCCCCGAAACCTCCTCCCCAACCCCTCCTGTCAAGCCAGGCTGTGCAAGGCCCAGGGACAGAGCCCAGAGTCCCCAGCCCTGGCCAGTCCTGCTCTTGGCCCCTGATGACCAGGGATGGTGCCAGCTTATGGCACTAGGGAGCCACTCTGGAGGCTGTCCAGGAAAAGGCAGGAGGCAGTCATGGCCACAGAGCAAGTGGGCAAGTTTGGAGATGAGGCAGGAAAGGCAGTGGGCGGTTTTGCAAAGTGGACCAAAGTTTGGGGACAAAGCACTTCAGATCCATGAGAAATAGCTTAAACTATCCCTCCTCTCCCATGTACAGACTGGGGGAGGAGGCTCAGGGGCCCTCAGGGTAGATCTTGCCTTGGGGTTGGAGATATTAAGTCTGGATAGTAATAATGAGGATGATATTAATATTAATTCAATCTGTAATACTAACGGTTGGGAGAATAGCAACCCCCACTGTGTTAGCTGCAGACTCCTTGCCCCGGGCTTCACATCTTGCACTAAATCCTGCACCCACACTGGGACATCAGTGTTTCTACTTCATCTTACAGCAGAGGTGACTGAGGCTCAGAGAGGTGAGGTAACTTGCCTGAGGTCACATAGCCAGAAAGAAGCACAGCTGGGATTTAAACACAGTTTCTGGAGTCTGTCACCACCTCCAGTGGCCTCTCTGTGCCGAGGTGAGCCCCTTGGCCAGTCCACACTGTGACAAGCTGACCTTTTGTCAAGCTGACCTTTCCTGGACAGTGCCTGCCAATGGCTGCACCGGTGATCTCCTGGGCTCCCCTGGCCTCTGGAGGCAGCAGGGGGCCCCAGGCTGCCCTTCCTCCCCTTCCACCAGCCTGGTCTGAAGCGAGGCGGTGGAGCGGAGGGCTAATTGCGGCTCCTTATTCATGGTCACATCCCTGTTGCCTGTGCAGTCGGGGCCTGGAGAAGTGCTCCCCAACCAGTGGTGCTGAGCAGCACGTTTGCCCTGGTGTCCCCAGCAGTGGGATTCAGCTCCCAATCTGGAGACTGACCCCTTTATTGAGGGCTAGGGAGCTCCCAAAGCAGCCAGGCTGACCTCAGCCTCCTGACCCCAAGTACTGCGTCCAAGAGGTCTGTCTCCCTTGACCCCTAGCCCACCCCACCTGCCCTCTGGAAGACCTCTCGACCGGGCCCCAGACACCCCTTCTCTGTTCCCTGCAGGACTGAATTACCCCACAGTGACCGCACCAAGCCCTGAAAGCCCTTGGGTGGTCAGGCAGCCACTCTGAGGCCCACCTCGTGAAGCCCCACTCCTGCCTCAGGTGTCCTTTGCGGCTGGGAACAACCAAGTGACTCCAGAAGGGAATGTGGCAATGACCCCACTCCGTGCAGAGCTGTGTGCCTCCTGCCAGTGCAGAGACGACACGCAGAACTTCTGCCCACTTCTCTCATTCCTCGCTCATCTATCCACCTTGTATAGGCAGGGCCAGCTCCTGTGTAGAGCTCTGGGGTGTGACCTGAAGCAGGGTGCCCTGCCCCTCGGTCCGCACAGTGGAGGTGAACACCCAGGAGATGACCAGGCAGTGAGGCACATGGGCACCGCAGAGTGCCGGGGTGTGGGGTGGGCCTGTGTGCACCTGCGCATGTGTGCCAACCTGCTAAGTGACCTTGGAAGACACTGGGAGGGGACAGAGGGGCCAGGCACAAGCTAGTCTGGAGGAACTGAGTTTCAGGGACAGGGAGACAGCAGGGAGCCAAAATTAGAAGCTGGGGAGGACATGAGGCCAGGGGCCAGGGTGGGGAGCTAAGAGCAGATAGAGGAGGGGCTGGAATCCTTGGGGACTCTGGGCGGCAGTTGGGGCTGGGTGGGAAAGCTAGATCAGGCAGATTGGTGGGCAGAGTGGAGGTCAATACCTTGCCTGGGGAGAGCTGAGGATTTACAGGGGCCCAGAACAAGATCCCCTGCCAATTTCCCCCTGCCACCCTCCAACCCCCGGGCCAGCCCCACTGCCTATCCTGTCCTGGAGGGTCACCTGAAACCCTGCCAACTCTGCAGCTGGGTGCTGCTACCAGGCAGGCTAGGGCCCCAAGGGTGATCTCTGTCCTTGGGAATGAAGGAGGGGCACCAAGCCCACCCACTGCCCAGGGGGTCATCACCACTTGATCTCCTGCCCAGGGCCAGCCTGCCCACCACGCCTGCCGAGTGGCTTCCCCACCCGCCCTGCAGGCCCTGCAGCATTCCCCCCCAGGGAGGAGCTGACCCCTGGCTGGCTGATGCCTCTGCGGGTGAGTCACAGATGCAGGGCGGGGCTGGTCGGGGCTGGCTGGGGAGCCCGCATCACCCACGGCTTCAGCCGGGTCCTGCCCTGGCTGCTTGCACGTGAAGAATCAGACGTCTTCTCGGATCTTTTACCCACATAAAGCCACTGCTAAAGTTGGTGGATCCCCTTCTAATCTTTTTACTATATTTTCTTGAATGGTGAAATTGGAACATACGTACTGATTTATAACTTCCAGAATATTTCCCTGTAAGTCTTAAAATACTTAACAATGAGATACAATTAATATACCATAAATTCCCCCATTAAAAGTATAAAACACAATGGTTTTCAGTAAGTTTCCAATTGTCAACCATCACTATAATCTAATTCCAGAACATTGTCCTCCCCCTTAGAGAAACTGTCCCCCACCCGCCACCCCCAGCCCCAGGCAAACCGCTAATCTGCTTTCTGTCTCTTACGGGTTGGCCTGCTCCAGACGATTCATGCCAATGGAATCACACGAAGCCTTCGGGGACCTTAATGGTTTTTGGAATCCCATATTAAATGATGTCTGTGATCTGTGGACACACCATGTTCCCTTGTTGGCTATTTCAGGCATTTAGGGATTTGCTTTGCTTGGGATGGGTCCCTGCTGTGAGAGGTGGGGGTGGGATAGTAAAGAATGAGCTAGAATCCCAGCGCCTTTGCACACAGCACATTACACAGGCCGCCCCCTTTGCTCATAGGTATTCCCAGTGCTGTCAGCCACAAAGCGTTTGAAGGAACATTGGGGGTGACACGCAGAGCGGGACTATTGCCGCCCTGCCCTCCTGCAGACTTGACTGTCCTGCCAGAGCCGTGGTCTTGCTGAGCTGGGGGACATGTCTGAAATGCCTTTTCCTGAGTGTCCTTTCTAGGGGAAACCCACCCACATCATCGTCGTTCCCTGACAATGAAGGTGATGACTACAAAAACCCACCTGAGGGTGGTCAAGAAGGTGAGCAGCTCAGCTTGGAAGGAGAATTTACCATCCAAATGAAAGCAAAACCAGTGCTGGGCATAGTGGCTTGGGCTTGAAATCCCAGCACTTTGGGAGGCAGAGAGCTGAGGATTGCTTGGGGTCAGGAGTTTGAGACCAGCCTGAGCAATATAGCAAGACTCCAGCTCTACAAAAAAACAAAAAGAAGAAGAAAAATTAGCTGGGTGTGATGGTGCAACACCTGTGGCCCCTGCTGCTCCTCCTGGGGCTGTCCCCACAGAGAAGGCTCTTCATTCCCACCAACCTCAGGTGCTGGGGAGAGAAGCAGATGAGGGTGTTAGTGGTGGGTGCCTTAGCTAGATCAGATTTTTTCAGATTAACATATGGGTAGAAATGATTAGATTACATTGTTTGCCCTTGTTAGGTAAAAGTCCAAGTAGTAGTTGAGCCCTTCACCCAGGAGGTGTGCCACATACCCCTACATTGCACCTGTTAGTAAGAGCTTCCCAAACCCCTTCCCTTTTCCCTCCTCTCCCTTCCCCCCACTTGAATTTAATTGTGTTTTTTCTTTTCTTGTGTGGGCGTGTAGTTGTTCATCTACTGGTTTCCTGTCATTATTACAAACATTAGATGCTTGTTCCATTCTTGTGATACTTTCCTTAGAAGGATGTTCTCCAAATCTATCCAGGTAAATACAAAAGATGTGAGGGGGTACGGACTTTTCCTGGGGAGTCCTTGTAGAAAGTCAACAGCTTGCATGTGAGGAGTTTAAGGTTGCAGTGAGCTATGCGGACATCACTGCACTGCACTCTAGCTCAGACAACAGAGCAAGACCCTGGTTCAAAATAAAAAAAATTGAAAATTAAACAAAGAAAGCAAAACCAAGACAAAACCCAAATCAGGGTGCAGAGTAACAGGAGGGTTGCATGTGTCTTATCAACTGCTTCTAAAAGGCAGTTCCCAAAATATTCTCAGCTGTGGTCAACCACTGAAGCTATATGCAGATTTCCCCCAAATGCCAGCTCCCCAGGGACTCCGTTGGAAGAGGGGGTGTCGGTGGGAAGTGAAGCTAGGGCCCGGGGAGCCAGGTCCATTTCCCACCTGTGAACCAGGGCAGGGAGGCGCCAGTTCTGGTCACAGGGCAGGGATTACAGCCTCTTTGGCTGGACACTGCCCAGGGTCCCTGGAAAGCCCTTTCTCTTGCAGGCGGGGTGCTTAGTGTACCACCAGTAGGCCTTGGAAAGGCGTTGACCTGGGTGTTGTCCCGTGTGTGTGTGTGTGTGTGTGTACTGCACACAGCATTGCCCGTGGACAGTGCACATGCAAACACTCACCCCACATAGACACATGGGCAAACCCTCACCGCAATCTGGGAATCATTCCACGATTCCCTTTCAGTTGCGCCAATTCAGGCTGTACCCAGGCTGGTCTGTGGTGTGCACATGCCTCCCGGTCCGTCCTTCCACAGCAGTGGACCGGCCCCACCCCTCCTGTGCCCTGTGCCCAGGGCCAGCCCAGTCAGGACCTGTAATGAGTGGATGACACATGGGCCACAGAGAGGGCTTTCCTTTCCCACCAACCCCAGGTGCTGGGGAGAAAGGCAGTGTGGGTGATGCGTCAGCCAGATCAGAGGGGCCCACTTTTTCTGGGGAAGGTCCTTGTAGAAAGTAACAGGCAGTTGCATTTGGGATATGTGATAAGGATGAGACTTACTGTGACTCCCATAATGCTCTTAATGGAACTTGCAGTTTATCACAAGAAGACTGGGAAGACTGCGGAACAAATCTCTGATGAATGAGGAATCACAGACCAGCTACTTGCTGACCTTCGCCCTGTATTGCTGGGTACAGGATTCCTGGAGTCTTACAGACACCAAAGAAAGAAACCTGCTGTGGCCCCTAGGCGTGGAGGCCTCATGCTGAGCCCACATGTTCAAATGGGACCACATGTTTAGATAGGAGGAAGATACCTGGCAGCCTCTGCCAGCCCCCACCAGGGCCAGGCCTACAGGGGAAAGGGCTGGGGGGGTTCAAACCCAGTCTGGTGACATCCCTGTTCTCAGCTCTGGCACATGGCTGCCGGGCTCCTAGTTGCTGCTGGTTGTGTCCCCTGTTACATACAGGTGCTCACTATCCCGGAGTCCAGGCACCACACGGGGCCCCGCCCTGGCCCCACCTCCCCTTCCTCCTCAGATGCCTCTGGGCTCAGGAGAAAGGAGAAAGCCCAGCCAGGGCAGAACAGACCCAGCTGCACCTGGCAGCCAGCCCCAAGAACGCCGCCACCCGGCCCTCCCCACTGACTTCTGCACACCCTCCCTCTGAACACTCTCCCCTGCACACCCTCCCTCTGCACACTCTCCCCTACACACTCTCCCCTGCACACCCTCCCTCTGCACACTCTCCCCTGCACACCCTCCCCTGCACACCCTCCCTCTGCACACCCTCCCCTGCACACCCTCCCTCTGCACACTCTCCCCTGCACACCCTCCCTCTGCACACTCTCCCCCTGCACACCCTCCCTCTGCTCACCGTCCCTCTGCACACTCTCCCCTGCATACCCTCCCTCTGCACACTCTCCCCTGCACACCCTCCCTCTGCACACTCTCCC
>CAUYRH010077999.1:0-157290 GCA_963574655.1 Perodicticus potto
TGTAGTCCCAGCTACTTGGGAGGCAGAGGCAAGAGACTCGCTTGAGCCCAGGAATTGGAGGTTGCTGTGAGCTGTGATGTCACAGCACTCTATCCAGGGTGACAGCTTGAGGCTCTGTCTCAAAAAAAAAAAAAAAAAAAAAGAAATCATTCCGATGCCTTGATGGGATTTATACATTTGTGCATTTTGTCATATGCCAATTATACCTTAATTTTTAAAAAATTAAAATTCAAATGATACTATCTCCAATAAGTGTATCTTCCAATGCTTTTTTCATAGTTAAAAGGAGAGAAGAACTTTTCTAGGCATCCAGATTTATTCCAGGATCTTTTTATTCTAGTTACCATTAAATTCTGGCAGTTGATTTCACTGTGATAAGTGCATATTGTTAAGACGTAGTTGCTGTCTAATATATGTGTTGTCTTTTCTTAATAGCTGCCTATTTCTGCCCAGCCTGGCCCCTCATAATGCTCCTACAAATAACGCTGCCACCACGGGGCTTACTGATGGTGCTGTGGTCAGCGGCATTGGTTCTGGTAAATATCATTTTCTTTTTGCTTAAGAGATTTTTTTTTCTCAGTAGATGGTATTTTATTTAGAGTTCATATGCTTTGTTGGCCTCTTTTTAAAAATGTAAATATGTCAGCATAGCTCTTTCATTGTTATTTTTCTATTTTTACTTTAGGTGAAAGATTCTTCCCTCCTCCGTCTGGCTTAAGCTACTCCAGCTGGTTTTGTATTGAACATTTTAGTTCTCCTCCCAATAACCACCCTGTCAGACTTCTTACCATTGTGCGCCGAGCAAATTCTTCCGAGCAGCATTATGTGTGCCTTGCCGTAGTTTTGTCTGCAAAAGACCGATCTCTGATTGTTTCCACTAAAGAGGAACTACTCCAAAATTATGGTCAGTATTTGCTTTTTCTGTTTTCATTTCTTGATTCTAGAATTATTAAAACTTTAATAGTGATATTTAAAGTCCAACTAATAGTTTTTAAAATTATTGTAGTATAAAACAGTTTATATGAATTCGTGAATTTTGTATACCAGTGAATTGTAAGGCACTGTTGAAGAGACTTAAAAAACAGTGAAGGGATTGCCAAGTAAGGACTCATCTCTACTTGCCAAGAAATCACAGCTTTTGCTAGGAAAGCAGGTTGCTTGTTTGATATATTTTGGTAAGGATTATCATTGGCTGCGAATTCTACTTAACTAATTAATATTCATTGAGCACCTGCCTACCATATGTGCAACACTGTGCTAGACACAATAACAGTTTCAGTTACTTTCCCCATCACTAAACCCTGGAGGCTCATTGCAAACCACTTCATAATCCTAACTCTCTTAATACCTCCAACATGGTGTAACCTTACCTTGCTGTATCTTCAAACTGAAGACATTCATGAAGATCTTTCTAAATGATACCAATAACAAAAAGTATAAATCACAACTCAATTTTCTTTCCTCTGAATATATGCATTTGTCTATTAATTGTACTTTTCTTTTTAATCGTCATGTGATTTTCTTTTAACTAAATAATATCACATCAGCTTTTGTTGTTGTGCTCTTTCTCTGTCTTCGCTTTTGCAATAGCTTTCTCTTTGATCTTTCCCTGAAAACTAGTATTCTCCAGGGTCGCAACCTTTGGTCTTTGTACTCAACCTGGCTTTTCATGGAGAAAGAATCATCGCCATGTGTTCCTTTAGGTTTTTTTATCCTAAGAAAAAAAAATTTGTATTTGTCCATGTCCTAACCTTTGTTCTTATATTCCCAACTACATATTAGGCCTCTCCATATGAATAGTCTCCTTATAACATCTCAGATTTTAATGTTTCTTCTTTATAACAGTTCTTGTCCTTCTATTTTCCTGCCTTGTAAATGACACTACCATTTAGCCCAGCTAGAAATCTTCAGTGAAGCTTGAAAATACCACATTTTCCGTTGCCTTATTATATTATGCCTCCTTAATTTTTCTTTTCTTTCTTTTTTTTTTGAGACAGAGTCTCACTATGTTGCCACGGTAGAGTGCTGTGACATCACAGCTCATAGCAACTTTAAACTCTTGGGCTTAAGCGATTCTCTTGCCTCAGACTCCCAAGGAGCTGGGAGTTCAGGCACCCACCACAATGCCCAGCTATTCTTTGCAGTTGTGACTGTTATTTAGCTGGTCTGGGCCGGATTCGAACACGCCAGCCTTGGTGTGTGTGGCCAGCACTGTAACCACTGTGCTCAGGTGCTGAGCCTCCTTAATTTTCCTTGAATCTTCCCTTCCTCCATCTACTCAGTTCCACAGCCCATGTTTAATAGTCTTTGTCTCTTGTCTGGACTGAATAGATTTTAATTTTTTATTTTATGTTTATCTGACTATTCTACTAGAACTAAAAGCTTCCCACAGACAACGTTATTATCTTTTTGTGGTCTAAGTAGCCCTCCCACCTAAAACCATGCCTAGAGTGCTTTATGCATCCAGATGTTATTTAAAAATATAAATGCACAAATGAAAAGAAGTGGATGACTGAGAAGGAAACAATGAGGAAAGTGAATAATAATGGAAAATTTGAAGACAGTCTAGAATTTAATGGAAAAGTTGAGGAGTGGAAATCTTTACTAGCTGTACATCATTTCTATCAAATTAATTTGCAAGTCGGCTGTACTCCACTTAACACTTAGAAATGATAGTGACACATATTATACAGGTACTTTAGTTCTGCTATGATTCATCCTCTC
The DNA here is from genome assembly GCA_963574655.1 of Perodicticus potto. Lineage (NCBI taxonomy): Eukaryota > Metazoa > Chordata > Mammalia > Primates > Lorisidae > Perodicticus > Perodicticus potto. The sequence goes on from CAUYRH010077999.1 coordinate 2,725, forward strand.
AAAACCTGTAACCCATTAAGATGCCTAGGAAATTAAAGTTGTCATAAACCAGTTGGTTCACTAAGATATCTTGACACACCACACAGTTCTGGAAACTCTTAATTTAAACTTTAAGTCAGAAAGTGAAACTTTCGAGGTAGGGCACAGTGGCTCACGCCTGTAATCCTAGCACTCTGGGAGGCCTATGCCAGTGGATTGCAGAGCTCAGGAGTTCGAGACCAGCCTGAGCAAGAGTGACCTGCAACCAAAAAATAGCCTGTCTCTAAGAATAGCTGGGTGTTGTAGTGGGCGTCTGATGTCCCAGCTACTCAGGCTGAGGCAAGAGGATTGCTTGAGTCCAAGAGTTTGAGGTTTGTTTGAGCTATGATGCCACGTCCCCAGCACTCTACCCAAGGCGTCGATAATCTCAATATAATTGGGATTCTGACTAAAAAAAATAAGGAAAGAAAGTGAAACTGTCATAAAATTTTGAAGAAGTAGTATCTTCTTTAATATTCGAGAAGATTTATAGCTTATTAACCAAGGAAGCGAGAGGGAGAAGTTATTTGTTTCACCCATACATTTATCTTTGTTAGCATCCCTCCATCCACAGTCCACAGCACTAAGCCTTCCCAGGTGTTTGACCCTGCCTCCTGCCTGGTTTCTTCAGTTCTGTTTCTATATTAGATTGTCTTGTGGATAAGCTTGTGACTGTGCAGTAGTTTTGCCTCCCAGCCAGGTTCTTCTGCCCGCTGTCCAAAAGGAAACAAATATCCAGGTTCACAGCACAGAGGAGGTTTATTCCACAGAGCACCAAGGGGGAGACAGGAGAAATCTCTCCAATCCACCTTCTTGAGAATTGAGGGAACAGAGTTTTTAAAGATGGTTGGTTGGACAGAGGATTAGGCAATCGGGGTCTGCTGGTTGGCTGGTTGGGGGTGGAATCTGCAGTTCTTTCGTGCGGGCCACTGTCTGGGTGGATCAGCCAAATCACTGGCATGCAGGACCTGGAGTAGGGGCCAGGACCAACTGACCAGGGGGACAGTTTCTTGGTCTAGTTGGGTCATTCATTCCACTGGAATGCAGGACCTGGAAGATATCTCAAAAACTACAGGTGATGTTATTTATGGAGAAAAGTTGAGAATCTTTACATCTGCCAGCTGTGTTATAGAGAAACAAACAAGAAGACAGTGACTATTATCAAGCAAATGAAGGGACAGTGATTATTATTTGAGACTTCACAGAGTTTGGGGGGCCCTTACTCTACTTCTCACCTTAAACGCCTTCATCAGTTTGTGAGGGTGGTTTCAACAGTCTTATCAGCAGTTAATGACAGTTGTATCGTCATTGTTGGCATTTCAGTATATGCAGATACTTTAAGATTCTAACTGACTATTTTTGATCTCTTGTGAAAGACGAACCGTGCAGTATGTCTCTGGGACTGATTGACTTCACTTAATATAAATCATGCTAGGATTTGTCCGTGTGGTAATACTGTGGAATTTCCTTCTTTTTAAGGCCAAATAGTAATCTATTGTACATTTTAAAATATTTTCTTCAATTTATTCATCCATCCATATGAATGCTTATACTGCTTCAGAATCCTGATATCAATTCTTTTGCATAAATAACCAGAAGTGGTATGGTTGGATCATATTTCAGCTTTAGTTTCAATGTTCAACTTCCATCCTGTTTTCCATCGCAGCTGGACCATTTTGTATTTCCACCACCAATCCATAAGGGCTCCAGTTTCTCCACATTCTCAACAACCGTTGCTGTTTTTATTTATTTATTTACTTTTTCTTTTTTTGAATATACTAACCCTTCTGGCAGGTGTAAGATGATGCTGTAGTTTTGGTCTGCCTTTCTCTGATGATTAGGGGTGCTGAGCGTCTTCTCATGGACCAGTCCACCGATTGTGTACCTTCTTTGGAAAAATGTCTATTCAGATCCTTAGCCCATTTTTTTAAATTGGATTATTAGTTCCTGCATCGTTGAATTGTAGTAGTTCCTCATATATATTTGAAATTAACCCCTTTTCAGACATGGTTTTCAGTATTTTCTCCCTTTCCATAGGTTGCCTTTTTGCTCTGTTGCTTCTTGGCTATTTCCTTTGCTGTGCAAAAGCTTTTCAGTTTGATGTAGTCCCACTCATTTATTTTTGGTTTTGGTGTTGACTAATCTCTTTTTATAGCTTATCACAGCTGTATTTTATTGTCTGTTTTGTTTTATTTATTCTTTATCAGTACTACAACTTTTATTTGATTATAACTTTATCTCTTGAGCAAAAGAAAGCAAAAATGCCTGCTAGGTTTTACTGCTTACTACAGATAAGTTTATTGTATGAACAGTATACTCATTTGCATCATCATTTCATTTGTTTTAGCACAAAGTCAAAACATGCTGATCTAGATATGAATAATTCTTAAAATAGGGATGGTATTGGGAAAGATTTTTTACATTTCCTCCCCCTTTGTTTTAGTTGATGATTTTAGTGAAGAATCCTCGTTTTATGAGATTCTCCCTTGCTGTGCTCGCTTTCGATGTGGAGACCTTATAGTTGAGGGGCAGTGGCATCATCTGGTTCTGGTGATGAGCAAAGGCATGTTGAAAAACAGTACTGCAGCCCTGTATATTGATGGACAGCTTGTTAACACCGTCAAGGTAAGTACATGCAGACTTGTGAATCGACCTACTCGACCAGAGTTTAGGACATGTGTGTGTGTATTCCGCAGGTGCGTTTTTAAGGTTCCCACCTTAATTTTAAGTTGACCTACAGCATAACTGAATAATATGTTAGAATCATGTGGCTAATTCTTGTCACTTCATTAGGGAAGAAAATAAATGAGTGGGGTACAGGTGATAAAGAAGTTACAGAATGTGTCAGAGCTTCATCAGAATGCTAAGTGCTTTAAAATCTTGTCTCTGCAAAAAAATGTTTTAAAAAAATTACGTGAGTGCCTATAAGCTACTCGGGAGGCTGAGGCAAGAGGATCTTTTAGTGCAAGAGTTCGAGGTAGTAGTGAGCCATGGTCATACCACTGTACTCTAGCCTGGGCGTCAGAGCGATACCCTGTCTCTTAAAAAAATACATAAAAAGAAAAATTTAAAAAGAGGAAAAAATGGTTAACGAATTCCTAAATAACTGTGAACACACAGTTTTATTGCTTCATTTTTACTATTCTAATTTCATCCAGAAAATTCTATATTTCTTCAGAGCCAGAATTGTTTTTTTTCTTTGTTCTCATATCTCCCAGATTATTCCCTTATATTACAGACCTTCAGTTTTTTGTTTGTTAAATAAATATCACTCTCAACATCTGTACGATGATATTCAGAGGAGAGAGAAGAGAGTTGAAGTAATGAATAAAGAAATAGGTGAAGTTCCATTTTCTTAATCAGGAAGAATGCTGCTAGTAATTTTCCATACAACTCAGTGAGCAAACTCTTAAAATTCTTCAAGTTCTAAAAGATATTGTCTATTTTAGAATGATAGGACTTGAAACCAGTAACAAAGCGAAACTATCATTTTGTGTAAATTAAAGTTTAAAAAGTACTGAAACCAGCATCTTCTTTTAACATGTTTCCTTCCTTAATGATAATGGTATTTTATTATGACATCCTGTTTCAGTATCATAAACCCTAAAATGTTCCTTGGGGGAATAGTCATTAATTGTTACATGATTCCATTTGAAATGGGCTTGTTGATTGTATAGTAGATTGCTGCTTGTGTGTGTGTGTATGTGTGTGTGTGTGTGTGTGTGTGTGTAAAAGTAAAAATATTATCAACTTCTAGAATTTAGGAATAGGAAATTTATTACTAAATGTATTTGCATCACTGTGACCTTGAATTCATGTTGATCTTCGTATTTATACTGTTAACATCGCCAAGAATTGTTTGATATGTAGAACAGTAGGTGGAATCATTCTAGAGGTGAGATGATGTTATAACAAAATAATCAGTGGAAATGTCCCATTAAGTAATAAAATCTACCTTAGTGATGAAAGCTGCCTCTGGAAGAAAAAGCAACTTATCTCTTGTACTCTGCCAAATTATGCCATTTATTATAAGTGAATTGAATGATATCTTAGGCACCCATCAATAAACAATAGTTTTAATTTCAAATCTGAAAACGTCAATCAATAGTGGTTAGTACTTTAGATTGAGGCTAATCAAAATTAGTATAAATTTTAGTGCATACATAGACTATTCGTTTTTCTTAATATTTTTCTAGTATTTTATGTCTATAAAACACTTTCCTCAATAATTTTATTTAGTAGACTCACACTAAAGGTAATAGCCAATTTTAAGACTATTTGAATCCCATGATGGAAATCTCTTTTTATATCAACAGTAAAATTTTAGAGAAGCATATTAATTTGATGCAAACCAACCACTGACAATATCCCTTTGTTTGATTGTTGCCATTTCTAGCATTAAAGAGTCCGAGTTAGAGAGCTGAGTAACAAATCTTCAGCTGCCATGTTTGATACGCAGTCCTGCCCTTACTTTGCTCAATCCCAGATGTTTTTGTACATTTGGAAGGTTGTGTGACTTTGGGATAATGAAATACACACTGTCGAAGGGGGTTTTTTTGTTTTGTTTTTTGGTGAAAGTGTTTCTTCACATCTTACACACGTGCTTTTGTCTTACAGCTTCATTATGTTCACAGCACTTCTGGAGGTTCAAGCTCTGCAAATCCACCAGTGGTGAGCACAGTCTACGCCTACGTTGGTACTCCACCTGCCCAGCGCCAAATTGCTTCATTAGTTTGGCGCCTGGGACCTACTCACTTTCTGGAAGAAGTTTTGCCTCCTTCAAGTGTTACCACCATTTTTGAACTTGGACCAAATTATGTTGGAAGTTTTCAGGCTGTGTGTATGGCATGTGAGTAACTTGCTCTTAGTTCTCTGGAACTTAGTTCTCTTAGTTTATGAAACTTAATTCCTGCAGTGTTATACATGTATGTGTGTAAGGTTGTATGTGTTTTCCTCTAGGAAAAGGGCCTTCTCCAGTTTTCTTCAGCTTGATCCTAGTGACCACTCCCCCCTATGTAAAATATTCTCCTCTGCTGATCACACTGTACTGTCCTGATTCTTAGTCTTTATTCTTCATCACTAATTATCCAGTTCCCCTTACTGGCTCCTCAGTGTAAGTGTGTACTCTTAAGAGTCTAATCTCAACCCTGTTCTCTTTCTGTAATTTCTCCTAGTCCATGATGCAAATTAAAGTGTAGCTACTCTTGTTAAAGGAAGAACAGAAAGTTCAATAAACACATGTATATTACCTCTAGACTAGACCAACTGACAACATTTTCCTCCTCTCTTTACTTCTATATTCCACTTTCTGGTATCCTTTCTCCCCACAAAACTTTAGAGTCAAAGGTACTGATGTTAAGCTGCCAGTTCCTTTGTAGTGCCCCTTTTAAATGGTGTCTTTCATTCCCTTGTTCTGATTCTGCCGTGGGTCTCAGATGGATTAGGAGGAGTATGTGGTAAATGGTCCTAATCCTATAACTTTTATCCATATTCTTGATTTAGATACTGCCTAATAAAAAGCTAGCACTTCTTGAACACTTACTATGTGCTAATAAGTTAATAAGAAAGACAGTTGTTTTGAGCCTTCCACGCGTATTTATTCCTCTCAAAACACTATAAATTAGGTACTGCCATCATAATCCCTATTTCACAGAGAGGCACAAAAATGTGTAAGTCAGACACCTTTTGAGTGTTAAAGCAATATTCAAACTTGGGTCATTTAGCCTCAAAACTTATGTTCCAAACACTCTATTGCACTGTCTAGGATAATAGGCAGGCATGCGGGAGGGCTTTGTCAGGAAGGGGACTTGGTACTACAGAGCCCATGGACATTTCATTCATTTTTGTTCCCTTTCTCCTTTGAGTCTAGGGGGGGTGTGTTTTATGATTTGTCGGTCAACAGCTAAAATACTTTACTTTTACTTTGTGCTTTATGTTGAGTATGTTTTAAGAGTAAGCTTGGAATATAAAGCTCTATGACTAGATTTTTGTCTCTATTTCTGATGAAAGAAACAAATGAAAAGCTGAAAATTAAGTAGAACACCTTTTTAATTTAGTTCCCTTAGTCCACTTTTTAAAATACATTTTTCAAGTCTGCCCATTGAAAAATGATAGTAGCAATGAAAAATCTTGTGTTAGGATAAAGAGAATTAGTGGTGATTTTTAAAAGAATTCTGCTTCTTTTGAAGGTAAAGATGCAAAATCCGAAGGGGTAGCCCCATCGCCCGTGTCACTGGTACCAGAGGAAAAGGTGTCCTTTGGCCTCTATGCACTGTCTGTGTCTTCCCTGACAGTGGCAAGGATCCGGAAAGTGTATAACAAGTTAGATAGCAAAGCCATTGCTAAGCAGGTAAGCAGGATGATTTCCTGGTATAAACTACAACTGATTCTCACAAGAACATATCCTATGAATATCTTGCAGTTATGAGTAGTTTGCTAAAAATGCTACCTTTCATGTATTGTTTCTGTTTGGTTTATTTGAATTCTAATATAGCCTAAAGCACATTCAGATACTTAGCTTAATTTGGAAAAGTGATAATTTCTTTCTGTGAAGAGCGCTTGATTTATCGTCATTCTTGTGAACTGATAATTAAACTTTAGAAAGCTAAAGAAAAATTTGCTGCTTTTAAGCCTGTAAGTCAACAACTCTCATGTAGACGACCTACTATGTGTTAGGTACCAGCTGGGTCAGGACATAGCTATGGCTAAAAAGAAAATAAATCCCTGCCTTTGTTTCTTACATTCTAGTGGAAGAGACAGATTGATAATAACTAAGCAAATAATCTAATTATAAAGTAGAAGGTGATGAGTGCTATTCAGGAAAATAAAACAGGAAAGCGGCAAAAGAGAAAATCTTCAAGCTTTAAATATGACGGTCAAAGGAGGCCTTACTGAGAGGGTGAATTTTGAGCAAAAACTTGATAGGGTGAGACATCAAGCCACAGGAGCACACGTGTGGACTTGAGGGTGTTTTGTCTTCTGGGAGCATAAATGCAAACCCCTGAGAAAAGCACTGCATGTGGCCGCCACAGAAGCAAGTGTGGGAAGAGTGAGATGAGAGAAAGCCAGCTTAGCAGAGCTCATGGGTGCCGGACTGTTCAGGCTTTATAGACATCAGCCTCTTAGACTAAGTGAGATGGAAGGCTTTATGGAGTTCCAGACCTGGGAGGGAAATGTTGTAGCTTCCATTTTAACCAGGGTCACTGTGACTTCTGTGGAGAAGGTAGAAGAGAAATGAAGTTAGAAGCAGGGAGACCAGTAATGAAGCCAAAGCAATAAATAGTTCCTGTCACAGATGATGGTGGCCCTAACTGGAGTGACAGCAGTTGCAGTGGTTATGAAGGTAGCACTAATAGTTTTTGCTGGTGGAATGTGGATGGGTGTGGAATCAGAGTCAAGGGTATCTCCAAGGTTTTTTCTTAAACAATCAGGAAAACGGAGTCACCTTTTCTGATTTGGAGAAAACTATAAAATGAATAGATTTGGGGGAATGTTGAAAATTCTGTTTTAGAAAAGTTCAACAAGTGTTAGATTAAACATCTTAGTAGTGATATCAAGTCCATTTATTGGAAATATGAATCTGGACTTCAGGGGAGAAGTCTGAGTGCTGTGGATGTTGACGTGTGGTATTTAAAGCCACAAGACTGTGCACTCAACAAAGCATAGCTGTAGATGGAGAAAAGAAGCTTTGAGTTCTGAAACCAGGACACTCCAGTGTTGGAGAGTGGGGAGATAAAGAAAAATCAGAAAAGAAGACTGAAGCGGGCGCCTGTAGCTCAAGCGGCTAAGGCACCAGCCACATACACCTGAGCTGGTGGGTTCGAATCCAGCCCGGAGCCTGCCAAACAGCAATGACAACTACAACCAAAAAATAGCCAGGCATTGTGGCAGGCGCCTGTAGTCCCAGCTACTTGGGAGGCAGAGGCAAGATGATTGCTTAAGCCCAGGAGTTGGAGGTTGCTGTGAGCTGTGATGCCACAGCACTCTACCCAGGGTGACAGCTTAAGGCTTGGTCTCAAAAAAAAGATAAAAGAAGGAAAGAAGACTGAGAAGTAGCAGTGCGCAAGAAAGGAGAAAACCTGGGTGTGTGTGGTATTGTAGAAATCAGTGGTTCATGGTGGCAAATGTGTTAAGCCATCAAGTAAGATGAGGAGTGAGGACTGACCATGGGGTTAGCAAAGTAGACACTCACATTTAAGCTTGAAAAGCCATTTTGTCTGGTTATTGGAGGCAAAGCCCAACAGGAAGGAAATCAAGAGACTTGGAAAGTAAGTATTGCCAGTTTTTGTGCAGAGTTTTGTCTGTATACATATACACACGCGTAAACTCTGAAGAGCATAAGCTGTACCCAAATTAAATACCACAGTGAATAATAGAATTAAGGCCCTAGGATTAACTTTGCTTTGAAAACAGATCCTGTGTGTACGTTTAAAGTTTAACATCCCTTTGTGTAGGTATGTTTTCTCTGTAGAACTCTTATACACGTATAATTTATGGCATCACTAACCAGGAATGTGATAAGGCAGTGATATGTAACAGCCTTTCAAACACAATAGAACTTTATCCAGAATGACTCTTGACACTGTGTCCTAAGATCTCCTTGCCATCTGTGTCTTAGTAGATTGTATTTTACTTACTTTTTGTGAGTTTTCACATTTTGGAAGTATTTGTACATTTTAAAAAATAATTGCTCGTTTTGTCAATATTCTGATCAGGGAGGAGAGGAAAAAATGTGTCACCAGTGATGTGTTTGGTTTCTTTCCCAGTTAGCGTGGAGACTGTTCTTCTTTAGTTACATTATTTTCCTCTCCTGTTCTTCAGTTAGGCATTTCCTCCCATGAGAATGCCACTCCTGTGAAGCTGATACACAACTCAGCAGGACACCTTAACGGGCCTGCCCGGACAGTCGGGGCTGCCCTGATCGGATACTTGGGTGAGTCGACCTGTGTGTTGTTTCACATTTTCTCATTGGTCTGCAGATAGGCATTCACTTTCCTTACTGGTGGGGTAGTTTTTAAGTTCATATTTTATAGCACCGACTTGTAATTTTTCTTGCAACATTTAGATTGTCATTAATAGGACAATCTCAAATTTCAGTCAACTTTAAAAATCATAACTTTTCATAAAATCCTACAGTTTTCCTCTTGTCAGCACTAATGAATACTATGTACTTGAATGTAATTTTTAGATAAACTTCGAACTGCATTTAAAGACAGGTGTTAAAATTCAGAACTACTGTTGATTGTTTAATGGTTAGGTATGACAGTGATCTTCCTCGTGAGTGTTTCTGTTACTAGAAATCAGCTAGAGATAAAAGCTTTTGGGTGTAAACACTGTGAATCTGAGATATGATGACACCACTATACTCTGGCCCAGGTGACATAGCTGGTCGTGGACATTTTATAGAGCCTTCTCTACTTTAAAAGAGTTGACTTTTGGCCTGGCGGGCGCTGTGGCTCACACCTGTAATCCTAGCACTCTGGGAGGCTGAGACAGGTAGATTGCTTGAGCTTACAAGTTTGAGACCAGCCTGAGCAAGAGTGACACCCCATCTCTACTGACAACAGAAAAATTAGCTGGAAGACTCTATGGGCACCTGTAGTCCCAGTTACATGAACAGCTGAGGCAAGAGGATCTCTTGAGCCCAAGAGTTTGAGGTTGCTGTGAGCTATAATGCCATAGAACTTTAACAAGGGAGACAAAGGCATCACTCTCAATTCAGGGTGACAGAATTAGACTCTATCTCAAAAATAAATAAATAAAAGTTGATTTTTATTGTTGTTGTTGAATAGCATCTTGAGACATAATCCAATCAAGTCATCCAAAAAGTTCAGAGACAAAGATTATGCCTTTTAATGTGTAAATCAGCAGTTTCTTTTAGAAATATTAGTTTCTTTTAGATTAACAAAAAATGTTGTGTTGGTCAGAATCTTACGTGTTATCAGCCCTTGGGAATTTTTATTGTCCCAGTGATATGCACACACCTTTGTTTTCTTTCTTTTATAACATTGCATTAATGCTTCAGTTTTCTTTACTCTAAAGCACATAATAGTTTTCTTTTGTTCAAGAAATATTTACCGAGTACTGCCTTGTGTCCTTTTCTCTGGTATAGTGGAAAGAGCAGGGAGTGAAGAGTTGAAAGATTGAGGTTCTAGCCCCTCATCTGTTAGTGTGAGATGTTCACACTTTATGAACTTCAGTGTTCTTGTCTATAAACTACTGAATGATACTGGCCCTAATTACCTTAGAAGGTAGTTTTCAAAATCCAGTGCCTGCCATAAAACATGAAAGTATTGTGAAGGCTACAAAGCACTAAAAAATAGAAAATGCAGAATAATTTTATTTTTTAAAAATCTCAGTCCTGATCATTAGCCAAGTGACATTCAAGCAATGCCTTTAAAAAAATGTTAGGAATGTAAGTGTGATTTTTTTTTTGTTTAAAATTGACTTACGGGTCCAGGACTAAGTTTCCACAAAGTTAAGATCTCCTGGGGTCACTAAATGGACCCTTTCTGAGGTCATTTAACTCTTAGACGCTTTGGGTAATGTGCTTTTTTTGACTTATTTATAGGAAATACTTTATCCCTGCCAGTGTAGCTTCTTTGGCCTCACTTTATAGAATTAAAGTGATTTTGTTTTCTCCAAGTTTATTTCCCAACAGAGGCTGTAAGGCACTCACATGCAACCTCAAAATAGATTCCCAAACCTATCGACTTGAAGTACCGCCTAAAGCTACACAGTGGAAACATTTGTGCTTGTTCAAAAGCCCAGCTCTTCTTTGCCCTCTCCTTTGCTCCTAGACGACTCCTTAAGAGTATACACACATTACGATTTATTGCCATCTTTCAGATTCTGGCTTTATTTTTATTTTCTTTTTTAGAATTTGCATTTTAGGACAGAATATCTTAAAAAGTAAAATTTATGATTAATTAAAAACTTGTTAAGATGGTCTGTTCAGTTCTTGTTCACATGGGGAATTCATTTTAATTATTTTTCACTGTCTTTTAATCAGGAGTAAGAACATTTGTTCCTAAGCCTGTTGCCACTACTTTGCAGTACATCGGTGGGGCTGCAGCCATCCTGGGCCTGGTGGCCATGGCGTCTGATGTGGAAGGATTATATGCAGCCGTCAAGGCCCTGGTCTGTGTGGTCAAGAGTAACCCACTAGCCAGCAAAGAAATGGAAAGAATTAAGGGCTACCAGGTTTGTAACTGTGAAGCTTTGCCTTCACTTCACTTTGCACCAAAAGATACTCCAATTTTCATTGTTATTCATGTCCTTTCAAACTCTGGAAAATTATATTGTCCAAGAAACTTAAAAGATCCAGCACTTTTAATTAAAATTAACATGTGTCAAATGAGAATGTGAATTGTTTTATATAGACTTTTCTCAAGTCTTACTTGAATTAGATGACATTATTTTAATGTAGCTTTGACACATTTGAACATGTTTCCAGAATATTTGAATATGTTTCTTTGTGGAAATGGGAATGAAATAAAATAGAGCCCTGTTAGCCCCTTCTCAAGACCCTGTGGGGTCGGTGGTAGAGCAGGGCTCTCTCCATCAGCTTTCACCTCCCTTCCCTTATTGGGAGATGTGGAAGCCACTACATAGAAAGTGTGGCCTTGTTACTCTTTACTCCTGAAAACTCATGTGCAGTTAATAATGTGCAGTGTTCACGTATCTACACTTTGTACCAATTTAGGCAGAAAGTTACTTGTAAGAAGAAAAACAAATGTTTGAAGCAAGATTAAATTTGTCTATCACAGATGAAGTACAAGTGCCTTCTATATCTTTAGCCATTAGTTTTCAGTAGTGAATATACTGTCTACTGTGTTGTATAGATATAATTACACTATTTTGATAAGTGTTTTGTTTGGGAAAAATTAAAAAAGGATTATTTACAGCATTCTTTATCATAGAAAATAGGAATAATCTAAATGTACCAATAATATGAGAACGACTAATTATACTGTAAGCATTTCATAGCATGTTATTCAGCTCTTTAAAATTACAATAACTAAGAAAATGCCATGAAACCAGTTTGATGAAAATATTTCAAATGTATATAAAACCAGCACATGGTATCCCATGATTGCATTAATGTACCCAGCTAAGATTTAATTAAAAAAAAAAAATTATAATTATAAAGACTTTTGTAAAAGAGGAAAACCTTTTATGTGGAGGAAAGGAGTAGAAAATTATAAAAGTGTACATACTTGATGGTAATAACTATTGAAATATTTAAATGGGTTTATGTAAAAGTAGGTATTTTAATAATAGAATGATAGGATTATTTTATCAGTGCTTTCTAATATTATGTTATCATGAGAAAAATTTAGAAATCAGATTGGAAGTCTCAAGAACTACTCTACATAGAGAGTCTCTGGGTTGGCGGGGGAGTGTGTATGTGTAATGTGATATGATAATTTATCAACAGGCATTTGGTATTACTTTCTTATAGTTGCTGGCAATGCTGCTTAAGAAGAAACGTTCCCTTCTTAACAGCCACATCCTCCATCTAACTTTTTCTTTAGTGGGAACTGTTGATAGTGGACATGAGACCTCCATTATTCCCAATTCAACTGCTTTTCAGGACCTTCTTTGTGATTTTGAAGTACGTATGTAAACACCATTCGTACATAATCAATGAACCCATTTCTTGTGTATAATTATAAACTTTTATATCTGAAATATATTGAAAATTCTATAATTTTGTGATGTTCATGTTAATATCATTTAGCAAAATATAAAAAGTAGAGTAGCCAGGTGCAATGGCTCATGTCTATAATCCTAGCATCCTGGAAGGCTGAGAAAGGAGAACCCCTTGAGGTCAGCAGTTCAAGACCAACCTAAGCAAGGAGAGGACCCCCATCTCCACTAAAAATAGAAAAATTAGCTGGGTGTCATGGCAGCTGCCTATAGTCCCAGCTACTTGGGAGGCTGAGGCAGGAGGATCACTTGAGTCCAGGAGTTTGAGGCTGCCCTAACCTAGGCTGATGCCACAGCACTCCATACTGGGGGGACAGAGTGAGATTCCATCTAAAATTAAAAAATATATAGGGTGGAGTTCCTTCTCTCAAAGGGTATTCTGTTTTATAGATGTTTTAGAAGTGAAATGGTACAATGCATATAACTACCTAGCTAATTTGCTGCTGCCAGTAGTGCATTACAAGAGGCAAATCAACTTTCATCAAACAATTCTGATAGAAACTTTTCTTCCATAAATAGGAATCTATACCTGTAATTTTGGTTACTAGCAGCTACATAGTAAAATAATATTCATTTTACCAAAATTACAACAAGATTTTCACTTCTACTATATTATTGCCCATAGCAGCTTTGACCCTGTCCTTTCAAGGCACCACTTAATCACTCATGTCCTTTCTCTACTCCCTGTTCACAGCACTTTGCGTATTACTTAGTGTCTCTAAATTTATATACAGTATCCCTGTGAAACTGTAGCGTGTATATCGTTGGTAGCCTTTAGGATTGCAGAGACCATGTCTGTCTTGTTTCCCTCCACCTCCCTACACCCAGAGTAGAACCTGGCACTTCATGTTTGCCGACTGGTGTCTGGTTCCAAACTCTTCTTCCTCACAACTACTGCAGGTTTGTCACAGACTGTGTGTCCTGATGCTTTCCTGAAAGTATGTTTTCAATGCTCCTTAGCAGCCTCCTTCTGAATGTAAATGCAGGGGTTGCACTCAGTGCTCAGTAGCGTTTGGGAGGGTCTCGTCCCTCTTCTTTTAACTTGCTGGTTTTCAGGCATTACTCCCATGGTTGTCTTTCTTAACTAGTTTCTCAATAATTTCCTGGCTATGAAGTGTTCCTTATTTTAAGTAAAGATGTCTGTCTTCTTTATATTTTCCTTAATTTGTTGTTTTCTTTCCTTTAAACTCTTAGTCCCATAGCCTATCTCTGTGGAGTTGACTTTCAAATCTCCATCTCCAACCTTGATGTCCATGTACTAGACTTATTTCTAAGTTGTGCTCACTATTTCCATTTTATGTCCCTGCAACACCTTAACTGCACTTCACATCCTTCCCCAAATGAATCCTTCCTTCTGACTTCTCTGTTTCTATTAATAACACCACCATTGAAACTGAAAAATCAGCTTCTTTCTACTTCCCTGTGTGTAGACAGTCTACTTTTAAGTCATGTAGATTCTGCTTTCACAAACCAAATAGTCCATCTTTTCACCTCTAATTCTAATCTAAGCCCTCATCATTCTTCTCCTATGTGCTAGAATGACCGTCACTTCCTTCCCCCTTTTCTTGGGCTATCCTTTATGACCTTATTCATCCAAGGGCGTAATTCTATCACTTATTCAAGAACTTCCAATGATTGATTTTCCTGCATATTTCTCAGCTTGATATTCGAAGTTATAATACCCAAACCTCTTATTCTTTTAGAAACCACTTACCGAATAATTTTGAACCAAACTCCCTATTAGCTACTAAGGATATGAAAATAAAAGACAAGGTCCATGCCTTAAGGCATTTAATTCATTAGAAGAAAAGGACAAAGGACTAGATAATTAAAAATTTCTGAAAGCAGAGATAATTGTATGCAGAAAAGATTATGAGAGACCTACCTAAGGCAACCTAACCTGTTTTCCTCTGGTAACTGACACATTTATTTATGTATTTATTTGTTTATTTATTTAATTAAGACAGTCTTACTGTATCGGCCTCGGTAGAGTGCTGTGGCATCACAGCTCACAGCAACCTCAAACTCTCGGGCTTAAGTGATTCTCTGGCCTTAGCTTCCAAGTAGCTGGGACCACAGGCACCCACAATGCCCGGCTATTTTTTGTTGCAGTTGTCATTGTTGTTTAGCAGGCCCTGGGCTGGGGTTGAACCCACCAGCCTCTGTATATGGCCGGCACTCTGGCTGCTGAGAGAAATGGGTGCCAAGCCTGACACATTTAAATCAAGGATTATCTTTAACTTTTGATTTCCAATTAAAATCTAATAAACATCAAAAATTTAGTTACTTAACACATTTTGGCTTCATTTTATACTTGCTTGACTTACGGCTTCATATAACATCCCTAGTTTCCCCAAACCACCAATAATCTTCCAGTACTGAATTCATCTCATTTTCAGAATAGCCATTTGACAGGGATAAGTAAAATAATTGTAATAGCATATAAACATTTTCTTTTTTAGTGACTATTCTGGAATTTATAATATACATCTAAAACAATTCAGTTTGTCTTTGAAGAATATTATGCCTTATAAATGCCTTATAATGAAGTGCTTCTGTTTTCCGTTTCCATCCTTTATGCTGTTATTGTCATGACATTTACTTCTCTCTGTTTATAATCCTCACAATAGTTTGTATTATTTTTGCCTTAAATGATCAATTGTTTTTAAAAGACACTTTTATATTTGCCCACATATATAGTATTTATGGCATTCTTCCTTATTTAAATCTAAATTTCCATCTTATATATTCTTCCTACAGAAATTCTTTAACATTTCACGTAATGCAGGTCTGCTGGCAATGAATTCTCTCATCTGGAAAAGTTTTCTTCTTTTTTTTCCTTTCTTAAAGCTATTTTGCATGAACTGAATTCTAGCTGACTTTTTTCCTCTTCACATTTTCAAGGTGTCAGTCATTCCATTGTTCTCTTTATGCTCCTTCTCTTTAGGTTTATTGATCTGTGAGTTTCTCATTTTCATCAAATTTGAAAGTTTTCATCCATTCAATTATATGTTTCCTGCTCCTCCACCCTTTTCTAGACACCAGTCACACATACATGTTAGACTGCTTGATACGATCTCACAAGTCACTCATGAACAGAAGCTAGTCATTTCTTTTTAGTGTTTTTTCTTATGCTGCATTTTGAAAAGTTTCAGTTGGTTTGGCGCCCGTAGCACAGTGGTTACGGCTCCAGCCACATACACTGAGGCTGGCAGGTTCGAAACCAGCCTGGGCCAGCTAAACAGCAATGACAACTCCAACAAAAAATAGCCAGGTGTTGTGGTGGGCGCCTATAGTCTCAGCTACTAGGGAGGCTGAGGCAAGACAATCGCTTACGCCCAGGAGTTTGAGGTTGCTATGAGCTGTGACACCACAGCACTCTATTGAGGGCGACTTAAGTGAGACTCTGTCTCAAAAAAAAAAAACAAAAAAACTTTCTATTGTTAGGTCTTTAAGTTTCCTGAATTGTTTTTCTGCAGTGTCTAATCAGGTGTTAGTGCCATCCTGTAAACTTTTTATTTTAGATACTTTTATTTTTCATGTCTAATAGTTTGGGGGCTTTAGGTTATCTTCCATTTCCTCCTCCTCATTTTCATGTTTTACATTATATTCTGTAGTATATGGAACATTATAACAGCTTTTTAATAGTTTAGGTTAATTCTATAATCTCTATCATTTTTTGGCCTATTTCTTTGTCTTAATTTTAATTTTTTTTCCCCTACATGGGCGTCATTTTATAGGGCTTTACCAAATAATTTTAAGTGAGATAAGTTACATATACATACTTGTTTGTTGGATTGGCATCAGTATTTTCAAACCTTAAATACACCACTGTTCTTTATTTTATTCTAGGTCTGGCTCCACGCACCATATGAACTTCATCTTTCCTTATTTGAACACTTTATCGAACTGCTCACAGAGTCCAGGTATGAGTTAAAACCTTTGTTGGGTTCAGTTGCAGAAAAGGTGATAGCACAGTGTATAAAATCTTCTTTCTCTCATAGTGAAGCTTCAAAGAATGCCAAATTAATGAGGGAATTCCAGTTAATCCCAAAGCTGCTACTGACTCTTCGAGACATGTCTTTATCCCAGCCTACTATTGCTGCTATTAGTAATGTGCTGAGCTTCTTACTCCAAGGCTTTCCCAACAGCAATGATCTTCTCAGGTAGTGAAAACTTCTGTATTTGTCTTTTTGTTAACTAAAAGTACCAGTGAGTTCCTATTCCCATATAATAACACCTGAAATGTTAATACTATTCAGGATATCTGGAGGCATGCAACACATCCATATGTTAGTATCTTATCTTTATGGAGCCGGGCCAATTGTAACTATAGCTAGGATCTAATCTGTATGTTTGTAAATCACTGACTTTTATATTCATTTACCTTGAAAACATTCTTGGTGACAGATTTAAAAGTGGAGCTGAAGAATTATTTTGGAGAATTATAACTGTCATTTTTAACAATGTTTATTTAAAATGTTCATTACAATGATCATGCTGCTAAAATTATTAATGAAACCTCTCAAAGTTTGTATTTTTTCCTTTTTCTTCCTTTATAAATGAAGAAATGAATGCCCACAGTTAAGCTTCTTAACTCTGGTTATATAAAGTAATAGAGCCAAGATTTTAATCTTAACTATAAACCCATGTTCTTAACCACCAGGCTACAGTGGATCTGTATAGATAAGGTTAGGACATTTTAATTTAGATCATGCAGTTTTGTTTTTGAAACAATTTGGGTGTTAATGAATTAAAGTATTCATATATCTGGAAAATTGTATTTTCCCTATATTTCAAAAACAGTATTGTATATAATGTTATTTGGCATAATCCAAGAGGGAGCGAACTAAATATAATCCCCTAACTGTACATCAAAGATTAGTTAAAGTAAGTGCTAGTATGTTTTTCTTTCTTTTGTTTTTTTTCTTTATATTTTGTTTCTTTGTACTTTGTTGTTTGTTGAGGGAAAGGAAAAATAAAATTCATAACATTTTTTCCCTTTATTTAAAGGTTTGGACAGTTCCTTTCTTCTACTTTGCCAACCTTTGCAGTTTGTGAGAAATTTGTAGTTATGGAAATAAATAACGAAGAGAAGCTTGACACTGGTGAGTTGATTTTGTTTATTGAGAAAGTGAGTGATCAGCTGATTTACTATGCACTTTTTCTTCTGGCACAAATTAGACCTGAATTATATGTCATCATTTAACTTTTTTCTCTTTACATTACTTTTTTTTTTTGCAATTTTTTTTGGCCGGAGCTGGGTTTGAACCCACCACCTCCGGCATATGGTGCCCTACTCTGTTGAGCCACAGGTGCTGCCCACTTTTTTTTTTTTTTTTTCACATGCATTTGTTTTATATCAGGTCTATACAGTATGCAGAAGTACAGTGTTACCTACAAAATCTAGTAGGGTGAAAATTTTACTTTAAAAATAAAATCTTTCTTCTTTTTAGTGTATTCATAATGTTCCTTTATATAGCAAACTCTTCCAATGCAATTTGAACATTATATGATTTTTCAAAAATGTATGTATCTTTCTTCACAAACATGATACTTGCTAAGTGAATTATACCTATACTACTATTTTTTTTTCACTTCCCTGTTAAATGTTAGTAGTCACTAGGAGAAAGAACATTTTAATAGAATCATTTCTTTAAGTATAATATAAAAATGATTTCATAAGTTATGATTTCCTGGGTCCCTGACAAGCACTTTTCTTTCTTTTTTTTTTCTTTTCTTGTTTTGTACATATTTTTTCTCCCTCTATTCCCATATAGTTTCCCAGTTGCATATTTTAGGATAGAAAAATTGCTTGGAAAGCATTGAAAGAACCTTTTAGATTGGTTTCTGGAATTAAATTCACAGAATCTTACATTTGTTCAACATTATTTACATTACTACCCTGTGACATTATTAATTATGTCACATAAATGATTTCCGTTAAACCCTTACAACCCTCTCCTCCTCGAGAGTGGACAGGAAATACCGTTACAGTAAGTGTCACTGCCCCCAAGGAAGTTCTCCACGTTGGCTGTCCTCTCCTGTACTTCATGAATAATGGAAAGTGTTAGAATCACAATTTTCAAAGGACAGATGGAGAGATTTGAGTGACTTGCTGCGAATCAGAGTATGTCAGTGACAGATTTAAGGCCAGCACAGCGTGATCCTGACCAGTTATCTGCTACCAGCTCTTTGGGGAAGCAAATTAACAATGCAAGAGAAGAATAAAGATCGGGTCAATGTCAGAACACTTAGTAAGTGCTTTATGTAATCTCTCAGCAACCCTATGAAATGGGCACTGTTACTACCATTTTACAAGGGAGGAAACTATGGCCCAGAAAGATGTAAATGTAAGTAAAAGAAACATACGGAAGATCATATACCACTTACTGTTTGGGAACCTGAATAGCCTAAACTAATATTCTGATGTTTTAACTACTGTATTCTACCATATGGAAAGATTATTTCTAAATTTTAAATTAATATAAACTAAATAATTATGAATTAGAAACTAAAAGATCATGGGAAACACCTATATATAAAATACGTTTTTTTCAAGTATAAAAGGATGTGGTAAAAATATTTCTGTAATCTCTGTATTTCTTTTTTGTCCATTGAATTCAATAACTGAATTCAGTGGAATTGTAAAGTTGTTTTATATATGTATAGCACTGTAGCAGGGATGTATAAATTAGTAAATTTTTCTGTTGACTTGCAAGTTGATTTGACTAGTATTTCGTCACTTTATTACCATTGGAAGTCAGAAGCATAGTCACTAGTCTTGTTAGTGTGTAATATTTATTTATTTGATATGGACTGGAGAATATAATGAAGTATAATAAAAAATTGAAACTGTATTTTTTTTCCTTCCTTTATTTTTTTCGAGACAAAGTCTCACTTTGTCGCCCCCAGTAGAATGCCCTGGTGTCATAGCTCATAGCAACCTCTAACTCTTGGGCTCAAGCAATTCTCTTGCGTCAGCCTCCCAAGTAACAGGGACTACAGGTGCCCACCGCAATGCCTGGCTATTTTTAAGATAGGGGTCTCTAGCTCAAGCTGGTCTCAAACTCATAAGCTCAGGCAGTACACCCACCTCAGCTTCCCAAAGTGCTGGGATTACAGGCGTGAGCCACTGTGTCTGGCCTTGATTTTTTTCTTTCAAGTAAAATTTCAGTATTTGGGATACAGTATACCTCCTAAAACAATGACTTGAATAATGCTGAACAATGATTTTGATCAAGGCAAAATAATACACAGCAAATAGCACAAAATAGTGATAGAATATGAAATAAAGTCACAGTCTGAGTGGGAATTAGTTAACCTGGAAATTTCTTGCAGATTCATTGTTTTAAATGATGTTTGAAAATCAGAGGAGATGTGATTGACAGTGACAAAAAAAGATAAAAATTAAGGAGAATTTTTAATTTCTGTGTAGATTGACCCTTTATTATAGAAAAAATAAAAGGAGGCTCGGCGCCTGTACCTCAGGGAGTAGGGCCCAGGCAACATACACCAAGGCTGCCAGGTTCAAACCCGGCCTGGGCCAGCTAAACAACAATGACAAATGTTTAACAAAACATAGCTGGGTGTTGTGCAGGCACCTGTGGTGCCAGCTACTTGGGAGACTGAGGCAAGAAAATTGCTTAAGCCCAAGAGTTTGAGGTTGCTGTGAGCTGTGATGCTACAGCACTCTACTGAGGGTGGCCCAGTGAGACTCTGTCTCAAAAAAAAAAAAAGAAAAAAAAGAAAGAAAGAAAGAAAAGAAAGCAGTTCACATAGAAGTTTAGGTTGTATGGTATGCTTCCAACAAAGCAATTTGCAAATTACCAGTCTTTGCCTCTTGAGTTCCTCATGGTAGCTTGGAACAGGCACAGAGTTTAAGGCACTAAATTATCATATTAAAAGACAGTAATAATAGTTTGTTGCCCAAACAAGTAAAATTATTAACCATGGTAAAATGTAGCTTAAGCTTCAGCTCTAGAATAAAGGAACACATAGGCATATCTCAGAGCTATTGTGATTCAGTGGCAGAACACTGCAATAAAGCAAGTCATGTGATTTTTTTTTTTTAATTTCCCATTGCATATAAAACTTACGTTGTGCTGGGCACCTGTAATCCTAGCACTCTTGGAGGCTACACCAGGAGGATGGCTTAAGATCGGGAGCTTGAGACCAGCCTGAACTAAAGAAAGTTCCCATCTCTACAAAAAAATAGAAAAAATTAGCTGGGTGTGGTGGCACACACATGTAGACCCACCTACTTTGGGAGGCCAAGGCATGAGAATTGCTTGAGCTCAGCTCTGATGATGCCGCTCCAGTCATCAAGGAAACAGAGTGAGACTGTCTCAAAAAGAATTAAAGAGTTATATTCACGTTGTACTGTAGTCTATCAAGTGTGCAGTAGCTTTGCATCTTTAAAAATCAGTATATATCTTAGTTTAACAATTCTTTTACTAACAATCATCTGGACAGTCAGTCAATCATACTCTTTTTGCTAGTGGAGCATCTTACCTTGATGTTGATGACCCCTGACTCATCAGGGTGGCGACTGCTAAAGGTTAAGATGGCTGTGGCAGTTTCTTAAAATAAGACAATGGTTGGAGATGATGAATGTACTAATTACCCTGATTTAAATATTACAAATTGTATACATATATGGTAATATCACACTGTATCCCATAGATATGTACAATTATTTTTTATGTGTCAATTAAAAGTAATAAAAAAGGAACAAAAATCCCAACACCAATATTGAAGTTTGCCCTGTGGTTGACTCTTTCTTTCAGTAGACGTTTCCTCTGTGACCTGTGTCACTGTTTGATAGCATTTTACCCACCGTAGTACTTCCTTCAAAATTGGAGTCAGTCCTCTCAAAAACTATCAGTCCTTTATCAACTAGGTTTATGAATGAACCTGACTCCTCTTGTCACTTTCAACAGTATTTGCAGCATCTTTACCAGAAGTAGATTGCTTCTACAAAAGCCCCTTTCTTTGTTGATCCATGAGAAGAAACTTGTTATCTGTTAAAGCTCTGTCGCAAGATTCCAGCAATTCGGTCATAACTTTAACTTCACCTGAATCTAATTCTACTTCTCTTGCTGTTTCTACCCAATTAGCCATTAGGTTTTCACTTCAGTCTTAAACCTCTGAAAGTCATCCATGAGCGTTGCAATCAACTTCTCAACTTGTGCTAACGTTGATATTTTGACCACTTCCTCGAGAATCATGAGTGTTCTTAGTGATAGAGAGAATGGTAAATGCTTTCCAAAAGAATTTCAATTTACTCCTCCCAGGTGTCCATCAGAAAAATCACTAGCTGTGGCAGCTATACTGTTGTCAAATGTATTATTTCTTAAATAAGACTTAAAAGTTACAGTTACTCCTTGATTCACGAGCTGCAGAATGTTGTGGTAGTAGGCATGAGAACAACATTAACCTTGTATATCTTCCTCTGCATATTAGGCGACCAGTTGTATTGTTGATGAGTAGTCATATTTTACAGTAATATTTTGAGTAGTAGCAATAATATGAGTACTAATATTAAGGAATCTTTTTAGTAGATCATAGTAGTGGCCTTAACAAATTCAGTAAACCATGCTATACACAGATGCGCTGTTATCTAGACTTTATTTTTCCATTACAGGGAAGAGGAGAGTAGGTTTAGTATAATTTTTAAGAACCTTCAGATTTTCCTAATGATAAATGAGCATTTGTTTGAGGTCACCAGCGGCATTAGCCACTTATAAGAGTCAGCCTGCCCTGTGAAGCTTTGAAGCCAAGCTTGACTTCTCCTCTCTAACTATGAAAGTCCTAGAGGGCATCTTCTCCCACTAAAAGCCTGTTTCATGTACATTGAACATCTATCTGTTGTATTTCTGTAGCCACCTTCATCAGAAGTCTTACTTAGCTAGATCTTCTGGATAACTTGCTGCAGCTTCTTTATTAACTTGTCCTTTTGTTATGGAGACTTCTTATGAACTACCCTCTGCTACTCCAACTTTCCTTCTGTATAGCCTTCTCACCTCTCTCACCATTTTATGTACTGGAAGAGGAAATTGGGGCCTGCTCTGAATTAGACTTTGGCTTAAGAGACTGCTGAGGCTGGTTTGAACTTTTGTCTAGACTGCTAAAACTTTCTTCCTATAGGCAATAAAGTTTGTTTACTTATCATCCTATTTTCACTGTTACAACACTTAACTTTCCTTCTGGAACTTTCCCTTTGAATTCTCAACTTGTCTAACTATTTAGCACAAGAAATCTAGCTTCGGGCCTATCTCAGCTTTCAATATAACTTCCTCACTCAGCTTAATTATTTCTAGATTTTGATTTAAAGTGAGAGACATTTGACTCTTCCTTTCACTTGAACACTTACAGGCCATTGTAAGGTTATTAATTGGCTTAATTTCAATACTGTTGTGTCTCAGGAAATAGGGAGACTTGAGGAGGAGAGACGGTAATGGCTGGTCCTTGGAGTAATCAGAACACACACAAACTTTATCAGTTTTGTTCAATGTCTTAATACAAGTACAGTTCATGGCACTCAATAGTAACATCAGTGATCACTAATCGCACATCATCATAACATATTATAATAATGAAGAAGTTTGAAATACTGAGTGAATTACCCAAATGTGACAGAGACAAAAGTGAATACCTGTAGTTGAAAAACTGGTACCAATAGATGGTGCTGGACATAGGGTTACCACAAACCATCAGTTTGTAAAAAACACCGTATCTGGAAAATGTGGTAAAGCAAAATGCAGTGTCAGCGGCTGTGCTGTCTGGGGACTCATTCACCCACAGCTCTTTAGTAGATCTGGGCCGAGAGGTCCGGGCTTTTGATGCCAGTCTGGTGTGTTTCCAGTACCGCCCACTGAGAACCCCTGTGCTCTTCCTCTCCCTTTCTTTTCCAATTTCTCTTATGTGCATTTTTGTGTCTTTTCTGTTCTTCTTTTAATAGTAATAATAATTAAATAGTAATTGTAACTTTCCTTTTGGTATTGAATTACTGAATAAGTTTGTACTGCCTATTTTCAACTTTTAAATCTTATAGATTGAACTATATCTTTCAAAAAGAAACCAAAAATTAAATTTTGGGAAGGTTGAACGTCTATAGTAATTACTGTTTTTATTTATGTCATTTTCATTTGATGGTTTTCTCCATATTGGGAAGGGGAAGAGAATATTAATATAAAAAAGGGCTACCAGCCTTTATTATCACTCATTCAGAAAATGTCAAATACAAATGAACAATTTCAGGGTTCTAAAGAGAAATCATTTAACTGACCTGTTTTCTTCTCCATTTTTGTAGAAAATACTCCTGAATGTTCCCTAAAATACTGGTGAGATTTCAGTTTTTGGCCGGGGCTGGGTTTGAACCCACCACCTCTGGCATATGGAGCCAGCGCCCTACTCCTTTGAACCACAGGCGCCTCCCTCTAGTGAGATTTCAAAGAATCATGTTGAATGCTTTATTTGCATTTATGTGGGGGATTTTAATGTATTTATTTTTGTTTTAGGCACTGAAGAAGAGTTTGGAGGTCTTGTATCTGCTAATCTTATACTTTTGAGAAACAGACTTCTAGATATCTTGCTAAAACTAATTTATACCTCTAAAGAAAAGACAAGCATTAATTTACAGTAAGTAAAACCTTTTTAGACTTGATGATACCAATTGCTGTTACTACTACTTCATGTCAGACAGAGGAAAAACTTACCACTGACTTGAAACAGATGGTTTTTTTTTTTTTTTTTTTTTTTTTTTGGAGGGGTTTTTTTTTTTT
Source organism: Perodicticus potto (assembly GCA_963574655.1). Taxonomy (NCBI): domain Eukaryota; kingdom Metazoa; phylum Chordata; class Mammalia; order Primates; family Lorisidae; genus Perodicticus; species Perodicticus potto. Next base: position 27,240 of record CAUYRH010077999.1, read on the forward strand.
TGGCCAGGGCTGGGTTTGAACCCACCACCTCTGACATATGGGGCTGGTGCCCTAGTCCTTTGAGCCACAGGTGCTGCCCGAAACAGGTGTTTTTAACCTTAAAATTTATACTATTTCAAGAATGAAACCTAGTCTTATTTTTTTGTTTTATCTTGAAATCCTAATCTTTGAAGTTAATTTTTTTTTTTTTATCTCCATCTTTCTTTGAGTAGAGCTTGTGAAGAACTGGTCAAGATCCTGGGTTTTGACTGGATCATGATGTTTATGGAGGAGCACTTGCACTCCACCACAGTCACGGCAGCCCTGAGGATTCTTGTTGTCCTGCTGAGTAACCAGTCTATTCTCATCAAGTTTAAAGAAGGACTCAGTGGTGGAGGATGGCTCGAACAGACAGATTCTGTCTTAACTAATAAGATTGGAACTGTATTAGGTATGAGACTTATAGTCAGTTGCCTGAAAATAAGCTGTTCTGTTTTGTTTTTAAAGCTTATAAATAATATAATAATACTTATAATTTATAAATGTATACTTTCCAGTTTATCTGCTAATGACTAAGAGTTTTAGATTTTAATTAATGATACAGTAAAAAGTGTAGACAATTTCAAATTTGGCTTTTTTTAATTGCAAAACAATCTGAAGTCAGAGACAAGATGTTAAGATTTGAAAACTCAGGGAATTCCTTAGGATATTTTTGTAATATGTGTCCTTTTCTATTCTGCAACTTAATAATTAGCAAATTATCAGTAGGACTGAATGAGTAACAGTAGTAATCAATATGTATTTTTGTGTTTGGGCTGGTCTCTAAACACTTGTCGTGTCATTAATAACATTTCATTTTCAGAGTATCTCTGCGAGGTCTAAATACCATCATACACATTTTACAGGTTAGAAAGCCAAGGCTTAGAGGTGAAGTCACTTGTCAAAATAGCTAGGAAATGTCAAAATTTGGATCCATTTCACTCAGATCTAAAGCCCCTGCTCTTAACAGTTATGTTACATTGTCACTCAAGGATTTAAGCTTAAACTTTGTTTCATCCAAGCTTCTTATCCTCAGCTTACTAATACCATATCTATTTTCAATATATAACTGATCATTTACCTAATATTAGAAAGTTACAATTTCCTATGTTAGATTTATTTGAATTAGTGTGTTTCTTTTCATATTAGTGATCTTACCTCAGAAAATCTTTACTTTAAAATAATGTTTTTACTGAAAAGTACGCTTACTCAGTTCCTAAATTACTTTAAATATACATTTGTCACTGTAATGTTACATTGTAAAATCATATATAATTGTCATGCCTGATCTTGGAGGAGCATATATCACAAATATCTATTTAGTCTTGTCATATAGGAAAATTGGGGATCAGAATTTCATGTGTAATTTGTTCACAACGTAAGTGTGACTATCTAGGCTCTGTCTGTGCTACTTCTTCAAATGTCAGTGATAGGAAGACAGGTCTTTGAGCGTAGTACTGTTCTATTATTATTTCACATGTGAAAAATGTCCGAACAAACTTTGTATGTGATAAAGAAAAAGTGAAGCATTTCCATTTCACTGTGAAATGATTTCTCAAGAAAATTGTCTGCTTTAAAATATCCATTTTTGCCAGGTGCAGTAGTTCACACCTGTAATCCTAGCATTCTGGGAGGCTGAGGCAGGAGGATCACTTGAGCTCAGGGGTTTGAGACCAGTCTAAGCAGGAGTGATAACCTGTCTCTGCAAAAAACAGAAAAATTATCTGGGCATGATGGCACATACCTGTAATCCCAGCCTTTCAGGAGGCTGAAACGGGAAACTTGCTTGAGCCCAGGAGTCTGAGGTGGCAGTGGACTACGATGACACCACTGTACTCTAGCCAGGGTGACAAAGCAAGACTCTGTCTCTAAATAAAGAAGTAAAATATACATTTTAAGTTATCATTGTAGGTACTTTGGTGCTATATTTGCATGAACTCTGGGAATTAAATGTGAGTTCTTTTGAAAGTATAAGTTTTAACTGCTAATTGGCAGTACTGCTTCGTTTCAAGTCCGAAAGCCAAGAGGTACCAACACCTAAGATTTATGATACTATATCATGGTTTGCAAAATTCTTTCACATATGTTATCTTCATTTGTCTTCCGTGATTCTGGAGACAGGTATACATTTTATAGTATATAAATTTTTTAGGAAATGAATGAAACCTAATGAATATAAATTAAGGATTAATTTCTCTAGTTAGGAAGACTTAATTATGTAAGCTTCCTGGGCCAGGTAATAACAGTGTCCGAGAATCTGTCTTCTGACTATTAGTCCTTGGCTTTTACTGTACTATACTTCTTCAGTAATATTAAAGAGCTATTTTACTGTATCTGACCCACATGACTTTATGTCGAAGAATTTGTTTGTCCTTCATTGACATCTGCTTGCACATTGCATGTGCTACTGTGATTCCAGAAGGGAATTGTAGGAATTCAATTTAAATTTGATACCATTTAATTTAATTTCCCCTAACTGTCTATCTTGTACAGTTATGTGTGTATAGAAACATCCATCATCTCATTTGATTCTACCTATAGTGTGAAGGGCAACCTAATGTTTTTGATTTCTTAAGTTCACAGTTATTAGTTTTATCAAATTTTCCTTTACAAAAATAACTTTCAGGTATCTATAACTTGAATCTAAATTGATACTTAATTGTTAATAGCATATTAAATATTCTTAAAGATTAATTACAGAGAAAAATAGTATGGAAGGAAAATGATAATTCTAATTTTGAGGGATATTTTAGAATCTGCAGTTTCATAAAAATTTGTTTTCCTAGTTAGTGTATAAAATGCTACTTTATGTCTTTTGATTTTGTTGACTGACTGATGCTTGACTGATTGAGATGGAGTCTTGCTTTTGCCCAGTCTGGATTCCAACTCCTGGGCTCAACAGTCCTCCAGATTAGCCTCCCAAATAACTGGGATGTCTTCTTTTTAGAGCTCAAAATATTTTTATAATATAATTTAGAATTTACTGTAATTCGGTAATTCATTTAGAATTTATTATAAACAAAAATTAATCCCATCTTCTAACTAGCCAGTCTTTCAGAAATGTGACAGTGTTGTTACTGAGGGTAGGGGAAACAGCATCATTTTATAGGTCTAAAGTAGAGACATCAGGTTTCAAATCTTCCAGCTATACCAGTTTATGATTTGAACAAGACATGTGTTTTCTATGTCATAAAAATGATAATAGGAATTTCTAACTCATGTTTGTTGTGATTAAGGAATTGAATGAGGTATGAAAGAGCTTGGTAAATTGCTGTATAATTTTTTATGAATTAGAAAAGCATACTATTTATAAGAAAAAAAACCTAGACATAAATTTTTATTTTATTATGTAAAATAGTAGTTGCAAATATGAGCTTTACTTCATTCTAGAAAAAATAAGTTTAAAAATGTGATTAATTGGAGTATAAATTGCTCAGAATAAAAATGAATCATTCCTCTATTGGTTGCTATTCATAAAAGTTTTCCATTGAAAAATTGGCTGTGTACTGAGTACTAGGTTTGGGGTAGAAAAAGAACCAAATGTTTGGAGTGTGTTCTGAATTTAGTTATAAGGCAGAGGAAACAATTGATAGAAATACTGATGCTGTGGCCTTATAGTGCTGACCATCTCCTGAAAAAGCCGGGTTTCTAGAAGGATGTCTGAATATTCAGCTCAGCCCGTGGATTGCTGGAGCCACACTCAAATTTACCACCGGCTGCCTGGCTACTTCCCAGCAGATTCCAAACCATGTTGTCAGGAGGATTGTTTGGCTTATTCATTTAGTTTGTCTCTAAATTTGTAGACAATTTAAGGTGAACTAGCTTATCTTGATTTTCAGGGCAAATAAAATATATTAACCATGTTACAGTAAGTATATTTTTAATTTATATTCATAGCATTCCAGATTTTGGTGTATGTATTTTAGTTTTCCCTTTTTTCTTAGGGAAATACAAACAGGATTAGAGCTCCTCTGAGATTATTCTTTTAATGAATAGAATGTCTATGTTCTTAAGCATTTCCAAATTCCTGTGTCTGTCAGTTGTATTTCTAAGCCTGTGTCCTAATAGACCGGCTTCCTAAAACCAGATGACAAAGTAAAACTTTTGACTGAAAGATTATTCAACATTTGAATACCTAATTGCCTGTAGTAATACGCATGTTCGGCCTAGAAATGTTACACACACTGAATTGCTCCCTCTGTTGTTAATGCAGCATGGTTATGGATTGCTCATTTTGTACTCATTGTCCTATTTCCTCTTCTCTTAGGATTCAATGTGGGCAGGAGTGCTGGTGGGAGATCGACCATTAGGGAGATTAACCGGGATGCTTGTCACTTCCCTGGTTTTCCAGTCCTCCAGTCATTCCTTCCCAAACACACTAATGTCCCTGCCCTCTATTTTCTCCTCATGGCCTTGTTTCTGCAGCAGCCCGTTAGTGAGCTGCCTGGGAACCTGCAGGTCAGTGTGCCTGTCAGCAGCTGCCGATGTAAGCAGGGTTGCCAGGTAGGAATTACCTAGTAAGGCATAAGTGTAACTACATATTCCAAAGAATCACAGTAAAACCATCACTTTTCTCACATTTAAGTTGGTTGGGTATAGAAAACTCTGAAAATGCCTTAGAAAATTTTCCCCCCAAAAAGTCCTTTGTCCTTATTTGGACATTTTTTCTGTATGATTACTTAGTGTGATTATAGATGCATAAAGACTTTGGATACTATTTGGACGATCTGAAGAATTCTTTTATTATACAATTTTTATCTAGAAAAAATATTTCATTTCCATAAGATCAAAAGTGAAAGGAGTCATTTGTATACCATAAATCAGTTGAATGGGTACTACAAGATTCTCAGTGCAAGTTCTGATGAGAAAAAAAAATTTTTAAATACTTACTGTTGGATAACCATCCACATTAGGAAAATAGTAAGATTTTACTTGACTTGTAATTCAAGACTGTTAGGCCTGTCTGTATACAGTTTATGTTCTGACACTACAAAGGCTTAGAAACTTAGCATTAAAACTCATTTCCATCATAATGCCAAATGCTATTCAAATCAGTTCTAGTAGTTGACAAAACCTTTTAAGTGAAAATACTGAATCTGTGCCATTACATTAAATCAAATTACAGATACATGCTTAGGAGAGTTTTGTTGGTTATATAATTTTTCAGAATACACGTGACACCATAGTCATAATGTATTATGTGAAATATGTGAAAATTACTGGGAATAAATCTCCTTGATTTTGATGTTGTCAGATTTTGCCTTTAAGTAATCTAAAATTGAATTAGAACTTTGCTGAGAATGAGAAAGAAGTGAGTTCAGTGTGCTTTTTTAAAACGATCGTGTTTAGCCAGGCGCAGTGGCTCAAGCCTGTAATCCCAGCTTGGGAGGCTGAGGCAGGTGGATCATCTGAGCTCACAGGTTCAAGACCAGCCAGAGTGAGAACCCGTCTCTAAAAAATAGCCGGGCATTGTGGCAGGCACCTGTAGTCCCAGCTACTTGGGAGGCTGAGGCAGGAGGGTCACTTGAAACCAACAGTTTCAGGTTGCTGTGAGCTAAGATGCCACAGCACTCTACCAAGGGTGACCAAGTGAGACTGTCTCAAAAAAAAAATCCTGTTTAGAATCATCAATTCTATAATTTCATCTTGTGGCTAATTAACATATGTTTTATTTTTGTTTGTTTCCTTTGGAAAAAGTAGAAAGCAATATTTTTTTAAAGTAGGAATCCAAGACGGATGATACATAGTATTTAATTTTTCTTTATAAATATGAAAATCAGTTTAAAAATGTGACATGCAGGAGTGCTAGGTCTATATCTCTTTATCATTGCTCACTTAAAAAAAAACTGGTTTCATAGGAATTTTAGAATGTTAGAACTTACGAGGGTCTCTACTGAAAAAAAAATTAATAGTGCTAATCTTTAATCGCTTCACTTCTGCAGTTTGATTTGGACTCTATTTGGACATTTATCTTTGGAGTTCCTGCCTCCAGTGGGACTGTGGTCTCTTCCATCCACAATGTGTGTACAGAGGCTGCCTTCTTATTACTGGGAATGCTCCGCAGCATGCTCAATTCTGTAAGTTTACCAGATACGAGACCTGCGGAGAGCTCCTCTGCCTTTGTCATTGTTGTTTGTTTGTTTTGTTACCACTAACCTAAGAATGGACTGTACAGTTTTTGAGCCAAGAGACTCTCAAGCACTACCGAGGTTCAGATCCTTCCTGTGCCACTTCAGACAGACTGACCTCCGTTGTCAGCCTCAGTTTTCTCATGCTTAAAATGCCGAAGATTATAGAATTTCTCTTTTAGGGATTTTTGAGGATTGAATGAATTAATATATACGTATAACAATTAGAAGGATATAGTGCCTGGCATATAGAAGTGCTTCATAAGTATGAATTGTTATTTTTAATGTAATAAAGCATGTATTACAATATATATGTATGTGATCAGTATATATTGTAGTATATGTTACTACAACAGTGTGCTATTTGAACTTTGAAAATAACTTTCATTTGGAGGTTAAAAATGTTAACAATGCAAGTTTTCTTTTTCTTTTTTTTTTTCTGTTCTGATTATTTCTGACTTAGAGATAAAGTACTGGTACAGTAAATGATAAAATTTATGTTTCTGTCTACCTGATGGGAATTCTGTGAGTGATTGCTTAATTTGTTTATACAATTCAGGATTGTTTTATAAGAGGAAATGTTAACTTACACTCCTTGATTAAATATACCTGAAAAATCTAATTTAATCAAAACTATTGTTATATCATCTAAGAACAGAACATTGCCATCAAATGTATTAATTTAGAATGCTTTAGTATTCTTGGTTTGATGCCTATTTATAAAAAAATATAACAATCGAAGTTAAAAAGAAAGCCATTCTCTGGACAGGCATCAGATGATATACATTGCTTAGGCTCAGTGCCCAAGGCACAGTAGTTACAGCACCAGCCACATGCACTGAGGGTGGTGGGTTCGAACCTGGCCCAGGCCAGCTAAACAACAGTGACAACCGCAACAAAAAAAAATAGCCAGGTGTTGTGGCAGGCACCTATAGTCCCAGCTACTTGGGAGGCTGAGGCAAGACAATTGCTTAAGCCGAAGAGTTAGAGGTTGCTGTGAGCTGTGAGGCCACGGTACTCTACAGAGGGCAACTTAGTGAGACTCTACCTAAAAAAAAAAAAAGAAATAGCCAGGTGTTGTGGCGGGCACCTGTACTCCCAGCTACTCGGGAGGCTGAGGCAAGAGAATCGCCTAAGCCTAGGAGTTGGAGGTTGCTTTGAGCTTTGACACTGTGGCACTCTACCCAGGGCAATAAAGTGAGGCTCTGTCTCTAAAAGAAAAAAAATTGCTTAGATATCCAGTATTCTTTTTATGTTTTTAATCCTCATTGTTATTGTTGTTGAATTACGTAATGCTTAAGTGTGAGGCCAGAAGTATAAATCGTTTTCCCCATCCTTAGGCAGCATCACTCCTAACTCTGACACGGTGCACAGTGGGGCACCACGATGGCAGTGCAGCCACTGCGGGTTCCAGCAGTACCCATGTTAACAATGATGAATCCTCAAAACCACTGCCTCTAGCTCGCTGAGCAGTGAGTGAGCCGTGAAGAAACACGGACCCTGTCAGTTTCTAAGGGGGCTGTTTTGATGTTAGCTGATGTCTAAATTTGTTTGCATGTGTGTACCAAGTATATTAGCTGCTGTGTGTGATTTTCAGACTTGTGGACCGGCAGTATATCCAGTTTTGTAAGAACAGTGAGTAATGGGCTTTAAAGTAATTTTTAGCTGTGCCCATTACTTTAACATGGTATTTCTTCTCTTATTCCTGCCAGCCTTGGCAGTCAGAAGAAGAGGGCTCGTGGCTCCGAGAATACCCCGTGACCCTGATGCAGTTCTTCAGATACTTGTACCACAACGTGCCAGACCTGGCCTCCATGTGGATGAGCCCGGACTTCCTGTGTGCGCTGGCGGCCACTGTCTTCCCTTTCAACATCCGCCCTTACTCAGAGATGGTAGGAAAGGGGGAGGAACATGTCAAAGCTGGAATTTGTCCCAGTGGCTAGCCGATATTTTTTGGCCAATCGTTTAGGCTTTTGACCAGGTTAGAGTTTCATAACTGCATGCACCCCCTCTTATATTATGTGGTGGCCTCAGCTCCCCACACTTTCCTTCTGCTTTCCCCTAAAATAACAGTGCACTGTGCTTCCTTTTTCCCTTACTGTGTTCCTGTAAGTCCCCTGCTGGTCATTTCCCTCTCTTAGGACTTCGTTTCTCAAGTGCTGATAACTCTGGAGTTGTGAAATGTTCTTTACAGGTAGCAGAAGTCTAGTCTCACAGAACTTGTGTTTTATTTTAGTAATTAGGCATTTGCTGAATTTAATCTTTATAAATGAATTATAGGTTTGAAGATTTTTATAAAAAATAAAGTATATGTTGGTCCTTTCTTCTGCTCAACTTTTCTTATTCAACTTTTGTTTTCTTATTTTGTGCTAATTTAGTACAAAATTATTAGACTATAATCACAGCATATAGATTCTTCTGTTGTCCTTTATTTTAATCTTTCTTAAATTTTTTAATTGATAAATAATATTATGCATATTAATGGGGTGTGTAGTGATGTTTCAGTACATATATAGGGATCAGATCAGAGTAATTACGATATCGTCTCAACATTTGTCATTTCTTTATTTCAGGAATATTCAGTATTCCAGCTATTTGAAACTGTATATTACTGTTAACTGTTGTTATCCTGTGATTGTGTAGAACACTAGAACTTACTCCTCCTGTAGAGCTGTAATTTGGTAACCTATAAGAAATCTCTCCCTATTCTTCCCTCTCCCAACCCTTCCCACTCCCAGTATCATCTGTTGTACTTTTTCTTTCCATGGGGTTTTTTTTCAGGTTTTTTTTATCACATAAGAGTGATAACAGGTAGCATTTAACTTTCTGTTCCTAGATTATTTCACTTAATTCTTTTCTCGTTTAAAATAGACTTACAAGGCAGTTATTCCTCTATAATACTTAAGAATTTCTTGATGTTTCCTCCTATTTCTATCATATACTCTAGGGCAGTGGTTCTCAACCTGTGGGTCGTGACCCACAGGAACTGTATTAAAGTGCCGCGACATTAGGAAGGTTGAGAACCACTGCTCTAGGGCTTGGGGAACGATGCCATCTTTATGCAATTTTTCTCCCTGTGTAAAGGTAGAATGCTCATTATAAAATTGGGGGGATTTATAGGAGAAAGACAAGTATAACATATTACCTTAATACGTTGCCTTGTGTATAATTTTAGAATCCCCATTTTGGGTAAAAATTGACATCTCGGTGCCTTTCCTTGTGAGCATCTTGTAATCTGCCTATTAGTCTGTCTCACTTGACTCAAACTTGGCTCAAGTTTTATTTATTTATTGGGGTTTTATTAACTTGCAGAAAAAGTGCCTTAGCCCTCAGGTGCTACCACTGCACCAAATTTTTATCTGAAATTTTGTGACATTTGACTTCTCAGTAGATAGATTTCAAATATACAGAAACAGTCTCATTTTATCATTTCATTTATGTTAAGTGCAGTTATCCAAAGTCAACATGTAATTCAGCATTGTGCAAATTGTATAGTTTGTGGTCAGTCAGAAAGACTCAGCATGGAGTAACTGTAACCCGGTGTCCGGATTACAGCCTGGAGAGCCAGGGTCAGGGACCAGGCAAGGGTCGGTAGGGCAGAGTGAAATACTGTGCTGAGCGGCTTAACAGGAGGTCCATGTTCACAGCAGACATCCATGCTGCGACATTTTTGTTTTTAGGAACCACAGAAGTAAAAGCATCAGATAGCATCTAATGTGCTTACTGTGTGATTTATTAGGTGACTGATCTTGATGATGAGGTTGGATCTCCAGCAGAAGAGTTTAAAGCATTTGCAGCCGACACCGGGATGAACCGGAGCCAATCCGAGTACTGCAATGTGGGCACCAAGACATATCTGACCAATCACCCAGCTAAAAAGTTTGTTTTTGACTTCATGCGCGTCTTAATAATAGACAACCTCTGTCTCACCCCTGCCAGCAAGCAGACTCCTCTGATTGATCTTTTGTTGGAGGTAAACACAAAGAAAAGCATTTACATCTCTTTTGCATTACTTTTGTGGTTAGAGTGTTACTAACCTTGCAGGTCCCCTGCCACTGGTCTCTGATTCTGTGTTATACATGAGTAGAACTCTTGATGGGCTACGGGAAGATTTTAGTCTCACATATGCTTTAGACCCTATCAATTTCTTGTTCTTACCATTTCCTCAAGCATGTCTCTAATTCAATCCTTTATCACTCTTTCTCTAGGAGTTGGCCAACATTTTTGTAAATGACCAAATGGTAAATATTTTAGGCTTTGTGGGCCACATGGTCTCTGTCTCTACTGTTTAACTACAGCATTGTAGCTCCAAAGCAGCCATGAGGTATGAGCTTGGCTGTGTTCCGACAAGACTTTATCTACAGAAATAGGCACAGGCCAGAAAGTCCACGAGCCATAGGGTGCAGCCCCTTCCCAGGACGCTATGGGTGCCTTCTCGCCCCATCTCCTCACCTCACATCTCGCAGCTTGGCCCCACTTATACCTCATCACCAGACATTGTTGCTGTCCCGTGTAGCATGCTGTGCTACACGGGACATCGGTGCTCAATGTGTACTAGCTGAATTTTCCCCACGGCAGCAGTACATCTAGGGTGAGGCCACATTCTCCAGGTCTGTGGTGTGCATCCACTGAGGCATCAGGAAATGAGAGTGGCTCTAAGCATTAGGTGGCCTCACTCTTGGCTCTACAGTAAAAAAGTGTTCATCTAGAAAAATCTTAATCACAGAGAGAATTTCATACCTATACAGCCATGTTCTCTTAGCTAATTTGTACAGATAGTCAAATAGCACACGCCAGGGGCTCTGAAAATAGCATGTTTTGTGCACGACTCAGTCTGTGCAGAGGGCTGCTTTTCTCCCAGGGAACTTCCTGTCTTGCTCTCAGCAGTGTGACAGCTGAACCTGAGCTTTCTTAACTCCCTCTAGTGGCTAATGCAGTTAATGTTTTAACTGCAACCTTGAAGACCACAGATTTTTATCTTATTCACATGAAAATGTCTCAGTTTGGTAATTGGATACCACTCCTGTAACTAGTGTAACCGGGACCACAAGGGTAGAAGAATAATTGGTTTCATCAGTGAGCCATGTAGTAGAATTTTATCATATGCCCGGTAAAACTTGCTTCTTTGGAAATGTTAAAAAAAAATCTAAGAAAGGAGATGGCCACTATCACAGCGTACAGGGTAAAAATTTAAAATATTCTATGGAAAAAAATGTTATGATAATTGGGAAATAATAGGGTAGAGTTAGAAGAGATGTGTGTGGGAAAATAAACTACATGCATGTGTGAATATCAAGTAAAGTAGTAAGTAAAATCCAGGTACATGTAAGTAGGTATATACAGTAAAAGCATTTTCAAGCTTTTAGGAACCCTAATAGCAAAATATTTCACCATATGTAATTATCTTTTATTTTTGTTTTCCTTTTTTTTTTTTAGAAAGAGTCTCGTTTTGTCACTCTTGGTTGTGTGATATGGTGTCATAGCTCATAGCAACTTTACACTCTTGGGCTCAAGCAATCCTATTGCTTCACCCTCCCAAGTAGCTGGGACTACAGGTCCCCCGTACCCTACCTCTAAACATTTTTAGAGGTCGGTTCTCGCTCTGACTCAGGCTGGTCTCTAACTCCCGAGTTCAAGCAATCCACTCACCTTGGCCTTCCAGAGTGCTAGGATTATAGGCATGAGCCACTGTGCCCAGCCTTTTATTTATTTAATAGGAAAAGTTTGATACAACTATATTAGCCTTGAGATAAGGTTCTCATTGTGAGCATGAGTTCTCAGTGGAATCATGTGTCCAGTTATACTAAGAAGTGTTCATGATAGGATTATAGGACAGGGGGAGCAGGGAGTTTCAGGATCAAAGCTGCCACACAGATCCTCAATCACCTGAAGTTAGAGACCAACTTTCATGTATTCTTTCATCTCTCCCAACAGCTAGCACAGTGCCTTGGTATATTCTGTAAGTATAATAAGACCTTACTTAGTTGCTAATAGGTTCTTAGAAACTGACTTTTAAGAGCAGTGACACACAGCAAGTCCTTGAATAATATTATTTTCCTCAATGTTGTTTCATTGAAATGATGATGAGAAAAAGAAATTGGCTTTATTATATGTTATTTTACTTAAAGTCAAAATTTCCAAGAGCCTATCAATGACATTAAGCGAAGACTTCTTTTTTTTTTTTTTTTTTTTTTTTTTTTGACACAGAGTCTCAATGTGTGCCATGGCATCATGGCTTACAGCAACCTTTAACTCTTGGGCTTAAGCAATTCTCTTGCCTCAGCCTCTCAGTTAGCTGGGACTACAAGCGCCCATCACAACACCCAGCTATGTTTTTTGTTGTTGTTGGAGTTGTCATTGTTGTTTTTAGCAGGCCCTGGCCAGTTCAAACTTGCGTGCCTTGGTGTATGTGGCCAACGCCCTAACCACTGAGCTATGGGCGCCGAGCCGAACCTGCTGTATTTTTAAATCATTTAATCATTAACCACATCTCTGGCAATTTCCAAATAGGAAGATATGATACTACCTCATAAAATGGATGGAAGTCTGATTTTAAAAATTAATAGTTTGATGAGTTTTAATATACATATTAAGAATACATATACAAAAATATTTTAGTGAAAACATGTTTCAGTGTCTTCCCATGATGCAGAAAGGTTGTAAACATGATTTTGAGTATCAGGATTATAAAATCTATCCATGAAGAGGTTCAAGAATAGAATTGTCATATACTTATCATTTATCTAAATCAAGGAAGAGACCAGAACCAGCTGATTTTTCATCCAGTAAACATGAACCAGGCCATCTTCAGTCTTAGGAGTGTTAGTTTCATCATAAAAGTATCTACTTACTTGATTCTGTCCACAAGAATGTGAAGTTATCTTTATGAGCTATCTATAAAATCGAAGATTCTTGCTCATATGACCTGGCTTGAGTGTGACACTGAGGCCACATGTGAGGAAGGCAGTGTGGTAGTAGAAAGAGCATGGGTTCGGGAGTAAGAAGTACCTGGGTTTAAATTCTGTCCTTTGTTTAGTATGTAAATGTTGTAATCTCCCTCAGCTAAATTCATTCTCTGGGAAAGACAGTGTTTAGTATCTCCTCCGCAGGATTGTTGTGAAGATTAAGTGTACTGTATGTACATCCCTCAGCTAAAAGTATCTTGAGGAATCACATACGTGTTGGATATAGCCGTGTGAACTTGGTCAAATTCAGCTCTTGTCACCCTTTACAGTTTCCACATCTGTAAAATGGTATATTAAAATGGAAACTTGGAATTACTATGAGAATTAATTAAGGTACCATTTAATATTCATAACATGATGCCTGATGACACTTAAGACACACTAAAAAAATTGATTAAGTGGCTTATGTTGGCTTCTATAAGGGCATGTAGTGACTCTTCTCCCAGCTCCGGTTCATCAGGGTCCTCTGTTTTCACTAGTAGCCTTCTAACAAGGGCCGGGTGAATTTGCTACAGATGAATGCTACCGTGGTGTGGAAAGAAAGTAGGTGAGGAGAGATCAGAAAGTACTTAAATATATCTAGAGGTAAAAGATAGCAAAACTAAGGGTGCATGGTTCTCTGAGACCATAAACAACTGTCTGGTCTGTCTGAGGAGTTCACTACACGTATTCCAACCACTATCTACAAGAGTTTCCCATTGTTACAAATCAGAGGGAAGGCCAACCTGAGTGACTGCAGAGAAACAACAAGAAACAGTAGTGAAACATGCAAAGAAAGCACCATAAAGAAATCTTCTCAGGGAGCAGTCAGTCCGGAGAAGACTGAAGTCAGAACCAGGAAACTTACCATCCTCTTCTCATAGACTTCCCGTGCATCACAGAAACAGGACAGAATTCCAAGGTCTTCTTCCCAAAGCCACAGTGCTCTCTCCCACAGGCAGCAGGCTCCACAGGCTGTCTCGCCTTTCTGTGGGACACAAGGATTTTGTGTAGTGTCCCCAAGGCCTCCAAAAGGAGACCGTGATCCTTGGAAGATTGATATGTTGATGGGTATCACTGTTTTCACCAGGAAGACAAGTCTGACAGTCAGAGGCCAGAAGAGCTGGCAGTGTTTAGGTAGTCTGGTGGGCCAACTGGTTTAATTAAGAAGCATGATGGGGTTGTAGCCTGCATTCTGCAGGGTTGGTCTTACTGTGCATCTCTGACTGTGCAACAGAGATTTTGGTAGAGTGGAAGTGGTGTGCTATCTTGTGAGCCCTTAGGCTTTGACTTCAAAGAAACGGAGGTTAGAATCCTATCCACAGCTTGACCAAGTAACTTACCCTCACTAAGTCTCCATTACTTTCTAAACTGGACATGTTAGGATCTACTTCAAGGAATATTTTGCTGATTAAGTGAGGTAATGTATGCAACTGAGCACTCTGTCTGGCACATAACGGTGGTCCAGTTAACTGTCTTAAAAGAAAAAGAACATCTCAGAGACAAAGGTGCATGCATTCATAAAATCACAAGTCCTTTCAAGGTCAGGTTGTACAAAATCTCAGCAAGAACATTTGAACGAGGCCACTAGAGCCAAAAACAAGTAGAAATACTGGGTCCCGGCCACTCACATAGTAGCCTCAGAGAAAAATCAGAGCCAGCCTTAAATCCTTCTAGGATAAGACAGAATATTAATAAAAGTAAATACTGTTGATTAACCAGTCACTTCTCTATTACGGTCCCTCTGATAGACTCCAAAACTTGGTCTAGTGAAGGTTTGACAAACCCTGTGCGTTACTACATCCCGTGCAGTACCCACATGGCTCTGCACCCACGTGGAGGACTGTTGTCCTCAGAGTGTTTACGTCTTCCTGTGAGTGAAGAGCCTTGTTCCGTAGTAATTTCTGATCACTAAGATGTTGTATAAAATGCTCTTTGATCTAATTTAGAAGGAAGCCCTCGTGGGACTGTTAGTCTGCTGTTAATCACTTGAAGGTCCTCACTTCCTCTTCATTTGGCAAGAATAAGACTGGATGTAATACCAGCATGAGAAGACTAGGCAGGCTTGGTCCCAAGTCTCCTGTTGAACATTGTACTAATCTGCAACTACATAGGAAAAGTTATTAAGATTAAAAACAGTATGAGATGTTCTTCACTTTTGCCAAAATTTGGTAAATGACAAACCAAACCAAACTCCTACACACTAGTATTTCTTTCTTTTTATTGTTTCAGGTTAATTTGAGGGTACAAAGAATTATGTTACAATGTTTGCATTTTTTAGATAGAATCCCTCATTAGGATTCTTCCATCTGTTACCAAACCAATACTTTGCCATTTTAAAACTAAATAAGTGTCTTTTCATGCAAACAGAGAGATAGAAATGTTCTTCACCACTTTTAATTGTTAGTTTTTGAATCCTTAGGTTATTGAGTTCAATATATAGAACTCAGATTTCAGCTGTTCCTTTAAAGCCTTTGATGGGACCACCTAGAAAATCGTAATAGGGGGGAAAAAGCAGCAGTGTTCTACAACCCTACTTTTTTAACATGGTCATAAACATGATCCTGTATGTATGCAAGAATAAATAGGTTCTTTTAATTTCATTTGTAAAGCATCCATACCATGCTTGAATCTAAAACATATAGACCTCTTTGTAAGAAAGAACGAAACAGTTTATTGAATTACACAGTATCTAACTCCTTCCAAAAGCCTGGCTAAAACTACTGGCCTTTCAGAAGGATGACAAAAGACTCTTTCCTACTTTTCATCCACTGCCCAGTGCTTTGCCATTTGGTAGGTTATGCACTTGGAAGTTATACACCTGGATTGTCTTACCTCAGTTAGCAATGGAAATCTGTCAGAAGACTAAAGTTTACTCAAGATAATTTTTAAAATCATCTTTGTACTTTGGAAAAGTTATCCAAGTATTACCTATAAGGTTGTTTTCTGTCCTCCTTATACCCACAGAGGACATTTTTCTCAGCACAATTTTAGGAAAACATATATCCTTTCTGACAATCTATTATGCCTCTTTCTATGAATAATGAAAAGCTTTGTAAATCATATTTTTTCTCCTTGACACCTGAAACTCAGAGATAAATTGTTTTTTATTAATATTATAAATATTCTACTCCCCGTTGACATGCTGTCTTGATTACTAGATTCTGGAGCTTTTGTATTTGTTTTAAGAGCTTTGTGATTCATTTGTTACTTACTTTATCTATATTTCATGATTAACTGCCAAATTTCTTTTGGAAGTGAGATATAATTGTATATCAAATATTTATTAAATATTTATGGTGTTTAAAATAGTATTTGAAGAGATGGATTTGAAAGATGATGTTTCACCTTTGCTTTAAACTTTTTAAAATTCTAGGGCCAGAAAAATAAGAGAAAGATTCTCCACAAATATACCATCTCTCCCATCATATTTTTTTTATCTAACATTATAGATTTTTAATCTTTTGCTAATGTTAATAGGATTTAGCCTGACCTTTGTTTGGTTCTGTTTCTAATTCTAAATTTTATTGGTTAGGCTTCCCCTGAAAGATCTACAAGAACTCAGCAGAAAGAATTTCAGACTCACATTTTGGATAGTGTGATGGACCATTTGCTTGCAGCTGATGTGTTACTGGGTAATTCTATGTTTTATTTTTATTTTATACTGGTACCTATAATCACTCTCTTTCTCTAACTAAATTCCTGGCATATTTCCTTTTTAACTTCATCTCTTTTCTCTTTTCTTTTTAGTCTAACGTCTTATATCCACATTGTATTTTTACAGTTTATCCATGTTGTTTCATGGACCATGAGTCCTTTTATTATCATTATTCTATCATGATAGTGGTATTCTATCATGAATTTATAAGGTTATCCATTTTACTCTTGATAGCTATCTAGAAGTTTCCAGTTTGAGATAATAAACGACTGTAAACATTCTTGTTCATAAGGACTTAATATGAGAACAATATTTCTATGTATATTATATTATGTTGTAAACATAACAATATTTATATTTGATCATATACCTATGAGTAAAATTGTTACATCCCAGATATGTATATTTTATTTTTTATACTTGATCTTAGCCAAAAGGCCAAGAAGGATGGCTTCCAGGAAAAACATCAAAACACATTAAAATATATTTTTTCTGTATGTCTGTACCTAAATACAATAAAAATACGAAACTTGATATTTATTATAACGAAGCCAACATTTATATATAAAACCAAGATATAATGTATAGGAGAGGAAAAGGCAGTGGTTTAATATCCTACGTATGCTACCTTGAGTTCCTAGAGATAATATTAATTGTAAGAACCTCTATTAAAATAATACTTTTCTTAAGAGTAAATTTTCCAGAAAATCTTTATTATTGTATTAACATGCAACTGTGTACTCTTAAACCTGGATGTCGAGTCAGACTTGGTGCTTACTCTTAGCAGTTGAAATCACTCCTACTACAGAACAACACAAAAGAAGAGTTTGGGTTAATGGAACAATGTAGATGTAGATAGGAATAGTGATACTCACATCCAGTGGAGCCTCCAGAATTTCCACAGAGGAAGAGCTTCATGGGAGCATTTTGGTTAGCAGGTGTGGCTAGGAGGGTTAGTCTTGACGCAGTATGTAATACAGCAAGCACTCTGAAGTCAATGTGGTTTTTTTTTGCAGTTTTTCTAAAGCTCTATTCTGCCTATCTGACATCATTGTTAGTAAAGGTATATACTCAAAAATAGTTTTATTTGATGGTTTGTTTTACTCTTTATTACTTACATAGAGTCAATTTATAGCTAATAACTGAAAGTTTTCTCTCAGATGGAGATCACTTGTGACTGGCAGTTCATGTTGAAGAACTGTTTGCTTATCACAGACTCTCTGTAGGCAGCAAGAAACTTCACAGGTAGTCTCAATTTGTAACACTCTGTGCCTGCTGAAATTATTTCTTCCAGACTCTTCTAGGTTCTGACCATAAGCATCATTTTCTTTAAAAAAATTTATACGAGCTAGTGGTCATATTTCTAAATGTTATAGTTAGACTCATTTTTTCTTGGCCTGATTTATTTGACGATCTGGTCTTGTGCTGGTAGATATCAAGTTCTCAGACATATTTTTCCTACTGGAATTCAGGGGAAGACGCGTCTCTGCCTATTACCAGTGGAGGAAGCTACCAGGTATTGGTGAACAATGTGTTTTATTTCACGCAACGTGTGGTGGACAAGCTTTGGCAAGGCATGTTCAACAAAGAATCTAAACTTCTCATAGATTTTATAATTCAACTAATTGCACAGGTAATTCATTGTCACTCTTAGTTGTAGAGTACATATTTTCCCATTGAAACACTTTGCTTTTAGTGTCAAAATTGTTGGACATTAAGTGTAACTAATAAGATAATGAATGTTAACATTTAAAACTATGCTTATCAAAAGTGACTTAAAAAACATAGACTTTTAACTTTTCCCCTATTGGCATGGCTCCAGCAAGTCCCTTATAAAGGTACCTAGTTCTCTCAAGCTATGGTCTCTATCCCTGACCTCCCCACTGGGATTAATTTTCACTACCCAGATAGATTAAAATACCTTGAGTTAATACAGTTTGATGGGTTTTTTTTTACAGTATATCAATGTGTAAAGGCTTGCAGAACATGAGGAGTTGATGTTAGGAACAGTCTCTGATCAGTTGAATCTTTTGCGAAGTCCGTTGTAGTGCATACTCCTTTGCAGTTGTCATTTTTGTACATATTCATGGTACTTCTAACTAAAGGCTGTTGACCTGCTTTGGTTCAGCATGAGTGATTAATCTTATTCAATGTATTATGTAGGAAGTGGGAAATCTTGTTACTGTGTTTTATTAGCATGTGGTGAAGGTACATAGGTTCTCTCATGTCACCTAAGAATTTTTTAAGAGGTACATTTGTGTTTAAGCCAGAGTGAAAATCCTCAAATGAGAGAATGAAAGTAGAATGTAAAAGAAAAATTATTTTTTGGCCCAAATGCTCAGGGGCAAGAGGTGAGTAGGAGATTTCTTAAATTAATATTAGGTAAATTTTTTTCGGTAATTTTGAGTAGAGGTCATATAATTTAATTAAATTTGCTCAATAGGAGATTCCACCCAGAAGGCACTTTGTTGTTATCTGGGGGGCTGTTTTGCCCCTTAGGAGTATTAGCTGCTGTCTTTCCTAAGAGATATATTTCATTCTGGTTTTGCTTTGTTTCCGAGACAGTCTTGCTCTCTTGCCCCTGGTTAGAGTGTGGTGGCATCATCATAGCTCACTGCAAGCTTCAAGCCATCCTCTCCCCCCCACCCTCCTTCCTTGCAAGAACTAGCAGTACAGATGTGTGCCACTACACCCAGCTAACTTTTTGTAGAGACAGGGTCTCACTTTGTTGTTCAGGCTGCTCTTGCACTCCTGTCTTCAAGCTTTCCTCCACCCTGGACCCCCAGAGTGCAGGCGTTACAGGCATGAGCCTGGGATCACAGGCATGAGCCACTGCACCTGGCTGGGAGCTCTGTTTATGTAATTCTCATTCATTGAATGGCATTTGTGTGTCTCATGGGTCCTGAACCCCATAGTAACCAGACTTGTGTCTTTTAACGTAGTACCTTTAGCATGCAGTTAGCATCTAGTACATAACAGACCTGATGAAATTTCATGCATGACTGATGAATACGTCTTTTATTGTTGTCCATTTTACTGAAAACTTACCTTTTATATCTTTAGTCAAAGAGAAGATCACAGGGATTGTCTCTGGATGCAGTTTATCACTGCCTCAATAGAACCATCTTGTACCAGTTCTCACGGGCACACAAGACGGTTCCTCAGCAAGTAGCTCTCCTGGATTCACTCAGGGTCCTCACTGTGAACAGGAACTTGATCCTGGGGCCTGGGAACCACGACCAAGAATTCATCAGCTGTCTGGCTCACTGCTTGATTAATCTGCATGCTGGAAGGTAAATCCTTTAGGTTTAGTTTGCCATGTTGAATTTCTCTTTGATCATATTCTTCCAGAATTCATTATTGTATTTTTTTAATAGTCACATTCCTTTTTGCCTTTAATCTGTTTTATTTAAAACTTCACACAAAAGGTACAGGGCAAGTGTTACATTTTTGCAGTGAAAAAAATGGGTATTTTTTCTTTTACTTTCTGCATCTCTAAAATTCTCCATAAATTCTTCATGTCACTTACATAATTTTTCAGAAGAAATTCTCTTTTAAAGCAAATTAAATATACACTGTTGGAGGCTAAGAAAGATAAAAAGAAAAGCTTGAAGTAATATTCTATGTTAAATGGGCAAACTTAATATTTTACTGTCGATGGCTTTGCTGTATTTCTTTAGTGTTTCCTGGGGACCAGGCATTGAATTAGGAGCTAGGATAACATGTAAGACACACCGTGCGGTGACCTCTGAAAGGGAAAACATAACGAAGCAACACCTGTCACGTGTACCGAGTGCTGTGGCACAGCACAAACCAGGGCCCCTCACCTGGAAGAAACACCTGCTGAGTTGCTACTTGAGACCTAGTTGGGGAGGACAGAGAATGGGGACAGTTGCTGCAGGTAAAAAGAGCAGTCCATGTGACTGCCCAGAGGGGACAGAGTGTGACACAGTTGGGAGACTGAGTGTTTCACTGCTACAGGAGCAGAGTGAGGAGATACAGGCCTGGAGAGAGGACACAAGCTTATTGGTAGAATGTTCTTAGTTAAATGAACTTTCTGTAATTTTTAAGTAAAAGTACTAACAAAAATGCAAAAGCATCGTAACTGCTAACGTGGTAATCTTTATACTGTAGGTGAGTTTCATTCCATTTAGTCAGGTGGATTTGTTTGACCACCCCTGACAGCCTCAGGACAGTAAACTAGAGGTTCTATTCTGTGAATCTAATGATTTGATGTTCAGTAACATTGCCAGTAGTTGGACTTTGTGAGGGCATCCGTGTTTACTTGTATCTGCAGAGTAATTCTTAGTTGCCATAGTTTTTCAGCTGTAAGCATTTCCTTCATATAGTTTAAACTGGAATTTTTCAGCAATGTGGACGGATTTGGATTGGAAGCGGAAGCGCGCATGACCACGTGGCACATTATGATCCCCTCCGATATTGAACCAGATGGTAGTTACAGCCAAGATATCAGTGAAGGTAATTGCTTCAATTTGGTGGTAGTGGTGGTGTTTTATCTCAGGTTTTTAAGACATAACCAAAAAAATGAACTTCAAAAACTCTCAACGTTGACAACCACTTTCCCAGTGGGGCAGCTCATACACAACAGCAGCATGTCTGTGTGCCAAGGTGGGTGAAGCACTGAGCGCTGATGCGTCCCCTCCACGTTTCTTAGTAACGCTCAGAGACTGGATGGCGGCGCTTATGCTTCATACATAGCAGGAGTGCAGATACTGACTTAGCATTTACTATAAAGTAGAATCAGGAATACCATATCAGAGGCAGAACATTGCCTGTTAGTAGTACCATTTGTATTCTCTGTCTTTTAAAATCTAGTCTTCCCACTGACACTGTATGCATTACACACTAAAGTCTTTGTGTGGGTTGATCTCTTACTTTCACCTGCTCAGCAATGAAGATGAAATCATTACGGTAGTGATTCTCTCCGCAGCAATGCTGTTTGGTAGTTTCACATACGGTTTCATCCTTTGGAAACCAGCACTCACTCATTCCTTCTTTCATTCAAATTAAGCTTTCTTCTCTCTCTTTTCACCAAACTTTCTTAAACCCCAGACACCAAAGGCACAGTGATTGTTTTTTCACCCCTGAGGAACTGACATTGGTTCTCAAAATAAGGTCCTCAGACTAGCAAAGTCAGCATCATTTGGGCATTCAGTAGGAAAAATATATTCTCTGGTCCCACTCAGATGTGCTAAATCAGAACCTGGGAACGGGACCAGCAATCTGTTGTAACAATCCTCAGGAGGTTCTGATGGCTAAACATTGACTGTTCTACCGAGGGAATCAGACAAATTAACAGGGAATCCAAAGCAACACTGAATTTAATCAGTAAAAATCATTTGAAATGTTTATTTTTATTTTATAGTGCAAAATACTTAAAAACTGACTTAGTTTTGAACTCATCGTAAATATTCAGAACTAAAAATTCTTTTAAATGGGAGATAATTCTTATCTATCAAAAGCTAGATAATTACATATATGTAATTTCTAATTTTATAAATAAAAACGTCATCTTTTTCCATGATTGTAAAGATGTTTAAAATGTTTTCCCAGTAGCCAAGTAGTTTGGGTTAGATAAATAATCTTTCCCAGAGCTAGATATAATGTGAGTAATTTTCTTTCTAATTAAATATTGTAGTTGAAATCCCTAGATACAAAATGTAGAAAAATAAGACTTAACTTTATATTGTGCTGTGATTATTTGCCTTTTTTTTCTTCAATTCACCAGGGCGCCAGCTTCTCATAAAAGCTGTCAATAGAGTTTGGACTGAACTGATACACAGCAAGAAACAAGTTTTGGAGGAGATTTTCAAAGTGACTCTGCCTGTGAATGAGAGGGGACACGTAGACATAGCTGTAGCGAGGCCGCTCATGGAAGAAGCTGGGATGAAGTGCTGGCAGAATCATCTGGGTAAGGAGGCCTCCCAACACCACGTGACTGTGACGCTATTATGTATGAGTACAGAATAAATATGTAATTAAAACATTTTTCTAAGACACTCTGATGGCAGTAGAAATTGAAATCCACACAGCAAAACCATTCTTGAATGATATATATTGAGATTGAGTTTTCTTCTAGGATGTATGTTACACATCTGGCTCATATAAGTTTAAATAATAATACATAGCTTGAAGCTTCAGTATGGTCACTGTATTGCCTATGGGTCCATGACCCTTTATCTCTAATTCTGAAATTCAAAAACCCTGAAAACCCAAGGTTTTTCATTAGTTTTGTGCCAAAAGTAACTAGGTAGCAGAAACTAACTTATCTTTCCTTATCCTGCTTCTTAACGAGTATTTATACATTGTGCTGCAGTAATATTATGTATTAAATTATAGCTTATCACCCTTGACCCTCTGATGGTAGTATATAACATAAGGGTATGTAGTATGTAGCTTTTTTAAAATCTAAAACTTTCTTTTTTTTTTTTTTAATTGTTGGGGATTCATTGAGGGTACAAGAAACCGAGTTACAGTGATTGCATTTGTTAAGTAAAGATCCTCTTACAATCATGTCTTGCCCCCAAAAGGTGTGGCACACACCAAGACCCCACCCCCTCACTCCTTCAAAATCTAAAACTTTCCAAGTTCCACCATATACCCAACACCAAAGATTTTTGATAGGGAATTATGAATTATTATTAATGTAGAAATTCATTACAGTTAAAATAAATTTGCATATTTTATAGAGCTGTGGGTTTCAACCAAATACAAGACAACCAAGTATAATAAATCCGAAGTGGTCATCCTTAAACAACTAAGTCTGGGATGTCTAAAAGAGATTTCACGTTAGCAATGCAGGCAGTCCCCAAGTCATGAATCAGATAGGGTCTATAGGTTTGTTTTTGTTTTTGTTTTTTGAGACAGAGTCTCACTGTGTTGCCCTTGGTAGAATGCCGTGGTGTCACACCTCACAGCAACCTCAAACTCTTGGGCTTAAGCGATTCTCCTGGCTCAGCTTCCCAAGTAGCTGGGACTACACATGCCTGCCACAATGCCTGGCTATTTTTTGTTGCAGTTGTCATTGTAGTTTAGCTGGCCCGGGCAGGGTTCGAACCCGCCACCCTCTGTGCATGTGGCTGGCGCCAGAACCACTGTGCTAGGGTCGCTGATCCTTGTAGGTTTGTTTTTTAAGTTGAATTTTTCTTTTTTTGAGACAGAGTCTCACTTGGTCACCCTCGGTTGAGTGCTGTCATATCTTAGTTCACAGCAACCTCAAATTCTTGAATTAAAGTGATTGTCTTGCCTCAGCCTCTGGAGTAGCTGGGACTACAGACGCTCACAACATTGCCCAGCTGTTTTTAGAGACGGGGTCTCACTCTGGCTCAGGCT
Organism: Perodicticus potto; assembly: GCA_963574655.1. NCBI lineage: Eukaryota > Metazoa > Chordata > Mammalia > Primates > Lorisidae > Perodicticus > Perodicticus potto. The sequence continues at coordinate 51,341 of CAUYRH010077999.1, forward strand.
GGTCTCAAACTCTTTAGCTCAGGCAGTCCACCCACCTCGACCCTCAGAGTGCTAGGATTACAGGCATGAGCCACCATCCCCAGCCTTTAAGTGGAATTTGTATGTAAGTTGGAACAAATATGTTTACCTATTACCTGTGATGGCTTCTGTCTGCAAGTGCAAGTCATACATCAGTCTGATATTTGTAACTTGTGTATGCTGCTTTGATAACTATAGTATTGTTGTTCGTAGCAGTGGTACGAAACTATTAAAAGTAAGACTCATAATTACATGGAGAAGTTGTAAAACAGTGTAATTTTAATTTCATAGCTCATGAAAAGAAATGCATAAGTCGAGGAGAGGCTTTGGTGCCCACCACACAGTCTAAATTGTCCCGTGTCAGCAGTGGCTTCGGTCTTTCCAAGTTAACAGGATCGAGAAGGAATCGAAAGGAAAGTGGTCTCAATAAACACAGTCTTTCCACCCAGGTACTTTGTTTAGTTTTCCTGATGATATTGCTAGGAATTTATATTTCAAGGTTTGGTGGTATGTTATATAATAGTAGTATGAATATAATATAGTTAATATATACAAGGAGATGATTTGAAGTGGAACTTCTCTGTGCTTTTGCTTTAGATAAGAGAATTTACTCAAATTATGGGATCTTTTTCCATTTTATTATGATAAAATTGCATTGTGAGTGCTGTGTACCTACGTCCATTTTGTAAATGGACATAAGACGGGATTCACAGATGGATATATGATCAGATAGGGAGAATTTTCTCCCAATTTTTCCAACTTTCAGTAACGATAGTTATAGATTTTAAAGCAGTAACAGAGCAAGGCTTTTTAAATTTTTAATAATTCTGTTGTGATTGATATTTTAAAGAACTCATCTCCCACTAGCATTGACTTCTAACTCATCAGGGTTCCTTCATCATCCCAGAATCTTAGTGACAAAGCGCCTGAGAGAAATGGTGTACGTCAGTCTTTGACGTGTCAGGTTGTTTTCCAGGAAGAATACCTGAGACGGAGTCCATTGTGCAGGGTATATATTAGGGTGCCCGTGGCATCAGTACCTATGGGAGGGAGGAGAAGGAAACAGGACTGGGTGCAGTCCTAGTGGCAGGCCTGGCTGACCTAGGTGGAGGCTTGAGGCCAGAGGAGCCTGTCAGAGCCGACCTGCACTAAGCTGAAAGGCTGAGCTTCTTACACCCAGATCACCCAGCGGCTGTCTGCAGCTGACCCGTCTCTGAAGGTGCTGACAGCACTTGGGGAGCTAGGCAGATTGCCCTCCCCTGAAGGGGCGTGAGGGGTGGGAGAGCACTGCAGGTCTCCATCACACGACCCTTCATCTCATTCAACGTACAAAATTCATTCCAGATGGTTTTGGTTTTGTTTTCTATAGTGGGTGCCTTAGACAGGATTTTAATTAATGTTCAAGTATTAATTTCAAGGATAGTTAACTCATTTGCCAGGAAATCCATGGAATAATTAAGACTCTTTTCCCATCCATTGTCAGGAGATTTCTCAGTGGATGTTTACACATATCGCTGTTGTTCGTGACTTGGTGGATACACAGTACAAGGAATATCAGGAGGTAAGAATCTTAGAATCAGAGTAATGGTTTATTCTGCATTTCTTAGAAGCAATGACTGTTCCTACTCATACCTTCCGACCCATTTCCAGGGTACATTGCTGAACTGCTCTCATCATCAGATGATGATTTTAATTATCCCTGTCATCAGCTACTTTGGCCCTTGATTTTAAGATGAAAAATTTGAATTTTCTTTAAACAAACTACATTTGAAAAAGCAACAAATGGTCACAATGTAAGGGTATACAGCACACCCCCTCATTCACCCTTTAGGTGAGAACCTCAAAGTAACCTAATCATTTGTACCCTCATATTAAACTGAAATTTAAAAAAAAGAAAAAGCATCAAATGGAATGAGAGGTGAATGCTGTTGGTATTCACTACTGACAGAGTGCAGATCTTTGTTCCTAATATAGGTAAAAATGTTAACAATGAGGTCTTTTCAGACCTTTAACAAGTAAATTGTTAAAATACGCATCAAAGTCTCTGAGAAGTCTCTTAAAATTTATTTAAAAAAAGTACAAGATGAAACGAAATTCCATTTTCACTATGCTACAAGTCCCTGATGATTGTGTCAGTGAAAAATAAATATCATGAAATACCCTCGGTGAACTCATAATTACTCAAAAGCTTATATTAAATATTTTATTTCCACAGCAGCCATTTTAAATCTATTAAAGATTCCTGAATGATTAACTGCTAATATTTTGTGGATATAACAGGAGATCCTTAACTTTTCCCCCTCAAGGTACACATAAGTACTATTGTGATATGTAGTATTATAATTATTCACTCAAACTTGACTGTTATATTTTTAAAATCTTTATGTTTCTACTTAAATCATATTCTTAAAGTCTATGAATCATTAGGTAAGTTAGTTATAATCACCTACTATTGAAATGTTATACATCTAGTCATTTGACAGATAAAAAAAACTCAAGCCATGATATAATTTCCATTTAAGTAAAATGGTTTTGATCTATACCAGTGCCAATAGAAAATGATTTTTCTTTGAATTTTATGTGAAAGTCAAGTTCCCTATCAATAGTATGTCTTTTTATTCTTTATCTAAATTCTTTGGAAACATTTACCAAGCTTACCATTGATCTAGTCTGTTGACATTATTTCTTGATCTGAGTTCTAAAGTGTCTCCTATACGGGTTCCAGTAACTCTTTTCCAAATTTTGTGGCATCCTTAAAATACCATGTTTGTTTATTAACTAACTCATAGGGCTATTTCAGTGTATTTTCGTAAGTAGTGTTACCATTTTTCCTGTGCCGGAGAAACAAAGTTCCTTCAGCTCTGTTTGACTGTGTTGCATACCCTACCCTGTACATGTCTGTCATTTACTTGGCACTAAAAAAATCATCATCTTGGGTCCCCACAACAAACACCACATCCTCACTAAATCATCAGTTTACTTTAACCATAAATAAATATCATTTTACTTTTATAATAATTGACAGAAATAATATGGATTATGCTGGTTTCCAAATAGTAACTGATTTTCAATGACTTGTAGACTTTGTATTGTTAGTTCTGCTTTTGCTTGGCAACCAACCTGGACTCTTTCCCGTCAGCGCCAGCAGAATGCCCTCAAGTACGTGACAGAGGAGTGGTGCCAGATCGAATGCGAGCTGCTGCGGGAGCGGGGGCTGTGGGGCCCTCCCATTGGCTCCCATCTAGACAAATGGATGCTGGAGATGACAGAAGGGCCCTGCAGGATGAGGAAGAAGATGGTGCGAAATGATATGTTTTATAACCATTACCCCTACGTGCCCGAAACAGAGCAAGAGACGAATGTGGCGGTGAGTATACAGAATTAAATGATTGTAACAACTCTCACTTTTTTCTTTTCTTTGTAGACATTTTTCCTTTTTAGGTGCATTACCTAAAATAACCAATTTGGAAAATACACAAACTGTATTAAATTGATAATGGTGGTAAAATGCAAAGATGCAACTCTGTGGTAGGGAGATGTCCTAGTGAGGTAGAGCAAATAATAGTTCACCTCATGGGTTTGGTAGGAGAATTAAGTCAATTTAAATTAGTGAAGCACTTAGGATAGTGTTCAACATAGAATAGGCACTGTATATGTGCTCACATTGTGTAATATGACGTAGCTCAGATTCTTCCAGTGCCTCTTTCTTCTCTCTGCCAATAATCATGGCTTTGTTCATCTTGTACTCACTGATTCAACCTCACTGATGCTGCCTGGGATATAGATCCTAAAATCAAACTAGTGTTCATCAGCAGATGAATGAACAAAGAAAATGTGGCATGTATTCACAACAGGAAACTATTCAGCCTTTGAAAGAGAGAAATCTGTCATTTATGACAACATGGGCGAAGCTGGAGAACATGTAAGTGAAATAAGCCATTGCAGAAGGACGAATACCCCACGATCTCAGTGAGAAACTTGAGAGAGCAGAGAGGAGAACGGTGGTCACCAGAGGCTGGGGTTGGGGAGTGCAGAGATGGCGGTCAAGGGTACAGAGTTTCATTTAGCCAGGAAGAATACATTTGTTGAGATCTATTGCATTCTGTAATGTTGTAGTTAAAAATGATGTATAGTAAGTTTTGAAATTGCTAAAGAGAGTAAATTTCAATGTTCTCAACACAAAAACTAAGTATTTGAGCTGAGTGGTATGTTCATTAGGTAGGTTTAATCATTCAGATTCCATATATATAACACCATTTTGTACTCCATAAGTGTAGATAATTATAATTTGACAATTTGCTATAAAATTGTTTTAAAAGAATAGGGGCTTAGCCCCTGCCAATAGTTATTTAAGATTTTGGAAGATCACACTGTAAAATATACTTTTCTTAAAGCCATTCAATTTTGTCAAGAAGACCATACTTTATATAGTTGTACCTTAAAGCTCTATAACTTCTAATCCTGGGCACTATGTAAAAAAATTAGCCTGCCCATGTTGTTTTGTTTTTTTTTTTTTTTTTTTTTTTTGAGACAGCGTCTCATTTTATCACCCTCAGTAGAGTGCCATGGCATCACAGCTCACAACAACCTCAAACTCTTTGGGCTTAAGCAATTCTCTTGCCTCAGCCTCCCAAGTAGCTGGGACTACCGGTGCCTGCCACAATGCCCGGCCTATTTTTTTTTTTTTTTTTTTTTTGGTTATAGTTGTCATTGTTGTTTGGCAGGCCCAGGCTGGATTTGAACCCGCCAGCTCCAGTGTATGTTGCTGGTGCCCTAGCCACTGAGCTACAAGCACCAAGCCACCTCCCATATTTGTGTAGCCTTTTATAAGAGCAAATTAGTAATACAATCCCTAATTTCTTTTTCCCCACACAAATAATCATTAAGAATTTAAGCCTTTAGGCTCAGCGCCTGTGGCTTAACGGGCTAAGGCACCAGCCACGTACACCTGAGCTGGAGGGTTCGAATCCAGCCTGGGCCTGCCAAACAACAATGACAGCTGCAACCAAAAAATGGCCGGGCGTTGTGGCAGGCGCCTGTAGTCCCAGCTACTTGGGAGGCGGAGGCAGGAGACTCACTTGAGCCCAGGAATTGGAGGTTGCTGTGAGCTGTAATGCCATAGCACTCTATCCAGGGTGACAGCTTGAGGCTCTGTCTCAAAAAAAAAAAAAAGAAAAAGAATTTAAGCCTTTAGCAATTTGATAAACTATTTCTTGCCAAAACAACATTCATTTACTTTGAATCCATTCAAGAATACTAAAATATGAATATGTTCTCTCAAATATGTGACCAACTTCCTATTTTGATAGGAGTGAAGCACATACTTTTGTTTTTCCAATGATCATGTTTTTATCTCCTTTCCTTTTTTGTAACATCATTTGTTCATAAAAATATATTTAAACTTCAACATCACATAAAAACAGAGTATCCTCTTCAGAGTTTACACCTACAACCTTAGTATCATCAACATGTTAACTAAGCAAAGGAGTTCACCAGCCATGAAATCTGTAACAAACACTCTCATAAGTGGGTCTGTACCATATGGAACTTATTTTTAACAGATGGAACACGTATTGCAAAATACAAGGCAGTTGAGAGATGTTGGAGATAACTTTACTTGAAAGGAAAAAGCAAGCAAGAAGGGGAGACAGTTACAGAATGTAGAATTCACTTTGCATAGTCAGGCAAGAGACAAGGTTACACTGCTATGATAAAATTTTGTGAATGAATAATCTTTATTTTGTTTTTGGATGTTCAAAATCGTTTGTAAATTTGAAATGCCATTACATGTTCACTTTTGTCTTCTGGAATATGCATTCTGGCAATGTTGAAAACAAATTTTTAAAAAGTAGAAGTATCTGTTACCCCACTGACTTCTACTAAATCAAAAAGAAAAGCTAATATTCACAAAGCACAGCGAGGTAGATGCCCTGCTGTGTCTCTTTAGCATTGCAGCAGCCCTCTGAAGTACAGTTAATTTTTTTTTGTTTTGTTTTGTTTTGTTTTGCGGTTATTGGCCGGGGCTGGGTTTGAACCCACCACCTCCGGCATATGGAGCCAGCGCCCTACCCCATTGAGCCACAGGCGCCGCCTGAAGTACAGTTAATTATTGTCCTAGTTCTGCAGATGAGGAACTGAAACCTAAGATAATTCCTTTTCCCTTCCAGCTACTAAGTAGCAGGGTAAGGTATGAATGTAATTCAGTGATCCCTTAATGGTTGAATCACTTTGAACAAAGAAAAGATTCGGATGTTTTCATGTTTTGTGAAATTGCCCGTAGATGGTGAGAATATTCCAAATTGGGTTTTGTCTTTCAGATGTCAGCATAGTGTCTAATACTTAATAAATGTTGAGTGAATGGCCTGCCAGCACTCTGTCTTCCTTGAGTGATAGAATTTTTTTTTTCCATTGCTTCCTGTTCAACACTCTAGAATTTTTCTAAATCTGAATTTTTTTCTACAATAAAGGGCTAGTATCAGATTTTATAGGCCCTGGAGTTTAAACAACTTAGGAGAGAGCTCTGTAGGAAAAAGAGTACAAATTATAAGCACAAAATTACTAGGGCTCTTCTTCCAGAGTTTTGAAGGGTACCCATGGGAGGTGAGGACCACTGAAGTTTAAGCTATATTAACCCCATAGTAAACTCACCTCCACTTTGTAGTGTATTAAACTGCTTCCCAGAGTTGGAGACCAGTCCTTTAGACTTTTCTTCAGACTTCCATAAATACAGTCAGTACTTCTTGTCATATAGCAGGTGTGTCCCAACCTAAACATTCCTTTGAAGGCTCATGATGCTTAAAATAGGCATTTACCTATCAAGGGCAAATGATTTGACCTTTTACTTTATTTAGCAAGAATAATTTACATTTTTACTCTTGCCACTAAACTGAAGAATATAGTGATGATTAAAACATTAATTCCTTGTTTTTAAAAACTTGGTGTATTAGAAAGTGAGTCAGGTAATTTTTAATTTTTAGTCATTAAAGTGACTTGACAATGTTACATCCTGTATGAAAAAAACCTTAACTTATTCTAAGTTTAGAATTTTTTTTCTTTATTTTAAATTGGATGTTTATTTATAGAACATAGAACGTATTTTAGTGTTTCAGTGTTTCATTTGATGCAGACTTTAAAGCCTCGGAAGTTTATGAACCAAAATTGTTATAATATAATAAGAGAAACGGTAATAATTTTTAATGTCCTGAGAAAAATCTTGTACATGTAAAAAATTCTGTATTCTTTCATGAAAATAGTTTATTCTCACTGCACAGTTGCTTTCCTTGGATGGCAGTTTTTATAACTGAAACAGCTACATTGACTTATGCTGTAATTTTATATTTTAAACTGTAATATCAATTATAGTGTTAAGATGTAATCCTGGGATGTGATGAAAATACAAAATCCGACTTTTAAAGCAATTTTCTCTTTACTCTGAATCATAAGGAAGGAAACTAAGATCCCACATAACTGCGATTTAAGATACCATATTTAAATATTAATTAGTCTTTAATTTTATAGTCCCCTTATTTTTACAGAATAAACAATCTCAAACAATTTGCTACTCTTTCCAGAGATCATTGGGCAGAAGATTTTATTGTATACCTATTAATTTTGGGTTTTTTAGGGACTGGACGCTAATGAACTTACTTTAGAGTTTCTTTTCCTTTTTTTTTTTTTTAGAGACAGAGTCTCACTTTATCACCCTTGGTAGAGTGCTGGGGCGTCACAGCTTATAGCAACCTCCATCTTCTGGGCTTAGGTGATTCTCTTGCCTCAGCCTCCTGAGAAGCTGGGACTACAGGCACCTATCACAACGCCAGCTATTTTTTGTTGCAGTTTGGCCAGAGCCGGCTCAAACTTGCCATCCTCCGTATATGGGTCCAGTGCCCTACCCGCTGAGCCACAGGTGCCACCCTGGAGTTTCTTTTCTAATTAAGGGAGTCTTTTGTGGCTGTCTCCATGTATTTTTATGTAACTTATAGAAAGACTCATAGAAACAAAACAACTCACTTGGGAAATTACATTGCCAGCATTATAGGAAAATGTAATATAAAAAGACCATAAAATTATTTTTTAGAAACCCTGACTTTGAAAAGTACAGATTTCTATATAAGCAATCGTAACAATAATGTAGTGGTACCTTTTAAATAAAAGAGAACTGTAACATGGAAGTTACTAGTATAACATATGTATTTGCGATTGAAAGTTGGGCCTTTTAGTAAAATAAGAATCTCCATCAGTCAGTGAGCAGTTTGTATTAAACTGGCACTGGATTGTGTGCTGTAGGAAAAATTATAAGGCTATATATGGAAGATTCTGCCCACATTCTGCTTATAAGTGTAGATAATGAACATCGGAGTTGAGTTTGACAGTAATAATTGGTCCATTTTGCTTTATTATTTATACATATATACCTGATAGTCTATTTTTTTATGAATTTCAAAGTGAGTTGCAGAATCAGTACCCTTTACTTATACATGTGTTTTATTAGAGTTCAATATTTGTTTATACTTCTTTTTTTACTGAGATAAATTTTATGTACCTTGGAATATACAGACCTTACATGCACAACTCAATGATATTTTTCTTCTGTGTCTCTTTTTTTAATGTTGGATTTTCTGATCTTTTTTTACCTTTAAAATTTTTTATTTAATTTAATTTTTATTTTATTTTATTCCATTCAGTGAGTTTTAACAAATGTATTCCCTACACTTATGTAATATAAATCCCTCCCAAGATAGAGAACATTGATGTAGATTTTAAAGATTATTCTTTGGTATAAGGTATACTTCAACAAGTTCAATTTTAAGAAAAAAGGTTTACTAAAACCATGTGAAAATTTTGAGAGTGTGTGTAGAGGTGTGGTGTTTGTTTTTCCTACATAAGCAAACATTTGCCTGCTGAAGTTTACTGTAGGGAGAGGTACCAGAAGTCATTGCCTGATACAAACCGTGAAAAGGAAAAAGTTCAGGAATGGATCGTGGCCACACTTTTGTCCTTCTGTAGCTGTTTGTGTGACTGTGTGAATGAGCTATGTGCTTAACAGAAATTTCCTTGTTAATCAGGATTTGATTCTGAGAATAAAATATAAAGCAACTACCTAGTTCCTTTAAAAAAGGTCCCACCACCTCCAGTATATGGGGCGGTCCCCTACTCCTTTGAGCCACAGGCACCGCCCTAAAGGAAAACGGTCCCTTTAAAAAACCTTGTCTGGGGGTAGATGATCCAGTGACTGCTTCCAGCCTTTCTGCGACGGTGAAGGTAGTAAAGAAAGTGGGTTCTTGAGCTTTTGGGAAGGTGTTTCTTTTACTAATAAGTCCTGAGTGATTTCTGTGGAATTGTAGTGCCCAACTCCCCGGCTAAGGACTAGCACCTGTCTATGACCCATTAGAAACTGGGTCCCACATCAAGAGGTGAGCTGAGGGGGGAGCTACTTCATCTGTATTCACAGCATCCCTGTTGATCACATCACCGCCTGAGCTCCACCTCTGTGGAATAAGCAGTGGCATCAGATTCTCATCAGAGCGCCAACCCGACTACAGAGTGCGCGTGCGAGGGATCTGGGTTGTGCATTCATGAGAATCTCGTTCCTCGTGGTCTGAAGTGAAGATAAAATGTGTTTGAATCATCCCCAAACCATTCCTCACCCCACCGCTAATGGTGGAAAAATAGTCTTTTATAAAACCAGTCCCTGGAGCTAAAAAGGTTGGGGACCACTTTTGCAAGTGATCGTTTAACCAGTTATTTGGTCCAGTTACATTACAGACTTGGGAACAAGCACAGGGAAAAGAAGATGAAATGTATTAGCTAGTATCAGGTTCCATGATTCTGATTTCTGGTTTTCTCCTTTTGAAACCATATTAAAGAATCACCTGTAAATCATCCAAGAAGATGGCAGCCAGTGCTAAAGTTTCATCTGTGTGATTTTTAAGAGTTTGTCCTATTTGGTAACACTGAGACTTTTGGTATATTTAAGCTTCACTTAAAACTACTTTGACCATTCAGAAAATAACAAGGTGCAAAGTGATTATTTAAGCTGCTTAGACTATCATGTTAATTTCCTCTGAGTGACTACATCTTCCATATTTCATACAATCCTCAAGAAAATTTTATTTTGTGCTTCTCTTCATGGTTTTTTTTTTTTTTTCTGATGTGTCTATACTTAATACCCTATTTTCAGTCTGAGATCCCAAGTAAACAGCCTGAGACACCCGATGATATCATTCCTCAAAAGGTAAAACACAAACTACCATAAAAGAATGCAAACTACTTGCAATTTTTTGTTTATTGGGGAGGGCGGGGGTTATTTGTGCATGGTAGACTAGACTAACTAAAAATTGGCTTTCAATTTGTTCTTTAAGTTCCTTCAAGGTGAAAAGTTGGTTTCATTCCTGCTGAGAGGTGTTGTTCTGCTCTTCCTCAGCTCTGTCTGATGAGCTCTGCGGGGCTGTGTGCTGCTCACTAACAGGCTGGGTTCTCACTGCTCTCACGTACACTGTGTCCTGCTTCACACACACACTAACAAATTAGGAAGCATGTTAGTAATGGGCAGCCTGGCATCGTCAGCATTTTTTTTTTTTTTTTCAATTTCTCATTTAATTCTTCTGGATATTAGAGTATATATTTTGAGAATGCAATAGAGTCTTCTCTTTTAAAAATACTTTTTTTCAATCAGAAGGAAGTAAGAGTGTGATCGCTTTTTAGTGTACAATTTCATATTTATTTTGATTAGCATAAGATTTGAACATTCATTTTCCAGAAAGAGTAAACACATAATCCAGTAAAAATGTAGTTCTTTACAACACAGAACGGTTCCTGACAATATTTAAGGGAAAATCCTTGTGGTTCAAGTTGAAATCTATATTGAAGTTGGTACTCAAGGAAATACTGTCCCACATCTGTTAATTCATTGTCTTGCCCATCACTAACTATGCTTTCCTCTTTTTAAATATTAGCACTTTTGAGTTGAAAATAGCTCTCATACCTCATACAGAATTGTTATGGTACAAAGTTTACCTTCTTGCTATCATTTTCTAAAATACTACAGTGTTCTTACGTGTTATTCACTGGTACTTACGGCCATTTGCCAGATTATTATTTTGTATCATTTTAATATTTCCTATGTCACGTAATATTCCCTATCTCCATTTTCTCTGTATCATTCGTCAGTTCACTGGCAACTCTGTCCCCTGACTCTGTACCTGCAATTGAAAGAAGGATTTTATGGTGTCACTTAGTAAACTTTTTTTTTTTTTGGAGACAGAGTCTTACTATGTTGCCCTTGGTAGAGTGCTGTGGTATCACAGCTCACAACAACCTCAAACTCTTGGAGTTAAGTGATTCTCTTGCCTCAGCCTCCCAAATAGCTGGGACTACAAGCGCCTGCCACAGTACCCAGCTATTTTTTTTTGTTGTAGTTGTCATTGTTGTCTAGCAGGCCTGGGCTGGGTTCAAACCTGCCAGCCTCAGTGTATGTGACTGGTGCCCTGCCCACTGAGCTACAGGCGTCGCCACTTAGTAAACTTTAATCCAAAGGTTAGTTCAGTATTTTAGTCAAAATAGTCCACCCAGATAGGCACTTATTTTCCTTTTTAGATGGAAAACCACTTGACAAAAAAATATTGCTTGAAGTGAGCATTGTTATAGATGATGCATATTGACCATTTGAGTTTAAAGAGTAGGCAGGGAATAGACTATTTTTAATTAGATATTCATAGGGAAGGAGAAATAATATTTAGAAAGGGAAGTTTTTTAAAGTATGTTCCAAATCCCATTTTTGCTCAATTGTTAATCCAAAGTCTGGGATCTAATTCTGACTGTAGGATATTTTAAAACTTTATTTCTCATTGTCTGTGACTCTAGGGAAAAAAATTTAAATAAACTGGGGAACCTGTTTTGAGAATAAAAGCTAATGAAATATGACTCTTCTTACTACACTCGTTTAGTGAGTAACCTGATTTATCGTGATCTTGTACACAATAAACGATGAGAACTGGCAGATTGGAGATACCAGTCGGTAGGGCAGCTAACCAGGGCGTCATCTGGCTTGAAACTGCTGGATCAGGAATCTCAGAAGGATTTGGCCATCCAGAGTATTCCCAAAGAAACATGGGAGTATGGGAAAGAATAAGGCAGTTCTGAGTGTCTACCTCCAAGTATCTGAATAAACACTTGCCCAGATTGTTCTAACTGAATAGCAGCCCTTTAGGCCTGACCCACTTAGTTCACTTCGGGTGGAAGCAGAGTTCCCGGCTCCGGCCAGACCAGATAGTCTCCTGCAAGTCCGTGCTCCTCAACTGCGGGCATTCTCTCTCCAGGCAGGGAGGTTTACTGAGACGTCAGTGAGGTGTATTAAACTAACATGAAAGCATTGTTTGGCTAGAGATTATTTTTATTTTTCAAAGAACAAAACTGCAAATATTGTTTTACATATATCTTTTAAATATCAGTAGATTTTTAAAGATAAACTCAACCTAAAAGTCTGTGGATTTAACTATGTATATGTACAGTCTATTAAGTCCCTCTACGAAAGGTAACACAGAGAAAATGTCAGCATACCTTTCCTCAAGAAGTTGATGTTTTAATTCTTGGAAATAATTGAGCAATTTTCTTTAATGTCTTAGAAACCTGCTCGATACAGAAGAGCCGTAAGTTATGACAGTAAAGAATACTACATGCGACTAGCCTCTGGCAATCCAGCCATTGTCCAGGATGCCATTGTGGAGAGTTCAGAAGGTGAAGCTGCCCAGCAGGAACCAGAGCATGGGGAAGACACCATCGCCAAAGTCAGAGGTCAGCCCTCCCTCTTTGGTTTTGATTTAAAATCACTTAGGGCATTTTGGTATTAAAATTTATGTGAAAATATGAGCAACTGTAAACATAAAGGCCATCCTTAAAAGTATCGATGCAGGGGGCGGCGCCTGTGGCTCAGTGGCTAGGGCACCGGTCCCATATAACGAGGGTGGCAGGTTCGAACCTGGCCCAGGCCAAACTGCAACAAAAAATAGTCGGGCGTTGTGGTGGGTGCCTGTAGTCCCAAGTACTCAGGAGGCTGAGGCAAGAGAATCGCCTAAGTCCAGGAGTTGGAGGTTGCTGTGAGCTGTGATGCCATGGCACTGTACCGAGGGTGATAAAGTGAGACTCTGTCTCTAAAACAAAAGAAATGTATCCATGCAGGTTCGGTGCCCATAGCTTAGTAGTTAGGGCACCAGCCATATACACCAAGTATGACGGGTTTGACCCTGGCCCAGGTCTGCTAAACAACAATGACAACTAAAACAACAACAGCAGCAAGCTGGGCATTGTGACAGGTGCCTATAGTCCCAGCTACTTGGTAGGCTGTGGCAAGAGAACCTCTTAAGCCCAAAAGTTTGAGGTTGCTATGAGCTGTGATGCCATAGCACTCCCAGAGGGCAACATAGTGAGGCTCTGTCTCAAAAGAAAAAAAAAAAAAAAGAAAAAGGAATATCCATGTGTATTTACCATTTCACCCTTCTTAGAGGTTGATTTCTTTACCAGAATGAAAGCAACTAACTCTTCTTTATGGCCTACAGATGAATGTAATGTGCCCCTTGGTGTAATGATGTTTTTTTATTGTATTTGGTAGAATCCCCAGCAGCACTTTTATTTTACATTAAGTTCCTAATAATTAAATAATATGTATAAAACTAACTCCTAAGTATGTCATTAGTAATACGTAGTAATGATCCTCCCACGAGCCAAGAGAGATTATCTCAAATCTAAAACTTAAAAGCTTAGTAGATGAAAAATTAGACTAACGTATAATGTCCATACACTTTTTATTTCTGTATTTTTATGTATTTGTCAGTATGAAAAACTGTCTTCCCCTTCTTGTAGCTTCTCCATGACTTAACCTGTATGTACCTTAACAAATCCTACCCAATCTTACAAATCCCAAACACACTGGTCAAATATCAAATCTTCCTCATCTGAAGCCCTTTCCAACTCCCGTGTCCACCAATAATATTTGCTCATGTATCTTATAACAAGTTCAGTGATTTTACCCCACTGTATGTTTTTCTCTTTTTGATTTATAAGTTTTCCTCACAGGCAGAGATTATTTCTTCTCACCTTACAGCTATGGACACAACTAGGGCAAATGGAGACTCAATCAATTTAGTTAAATAAGTAAATCAATCCATTAACCTTTGATCCATCACAAATTCAAAAACCTTTTTATATACTATAACTTCAGCCCTGGAGTGTAACTTAAGATCTTTAAATTAAAAGTTACTTTTAAAATTAAAAGCTAGTAAGTCAAAAATTTACCTCACATCCTATAGTTTAAAAAACCAGTAGAATATGACTATGTCAACAAAATACACCATCTAAATTTGTGATCAGCATGAACCCAGAAGTTAGAGACTGCAATGAGTTATCCCACCACTGCACTCCAGCCTGGAGTTAAGTAAAATAAAATTAGACTGATCATTTTCTCCCATTATTGTAACATACTTAGTCTCTTTTATGATTACTGTAACTTTCTAAGCATTTCATAATTGATGGAACATGTTCATCCGCCACCAGACTTAAGGAGTTGGGTCCCAAGCTCTAGTTGCTGAATAGAAGCCAAGGTGTAATCCAAGGAGTTTGTCACATGATTTGTGTTTGGGTCTTTGGTACTTCACTTCTCTGGCCTGATTCTCTTAATCTCTAATTGAGAAGAGATTACAAGAAGTTATACTAGACATGGAGTTGGAGGATTCAATTCATCCAGTTAAAAATAATGTAGCTGTAAACTTTTCCCCGTGTGGATGCTGTTAGCAGGATCACTCTTTCTTATTAGATCCTTTCATCTGGGCACATAATGCGTAACTGAGGTTCAGAGGATTAGACTCTTAAGAGACTGACTGTGCTTTTCCAAAATGTTTAGAGAAACCATAACTGGCAGGTATAACATTTCTTTTGATGGCACAATTAAGGAATATTAATTTAGTTTAATGTGCAATTTAGAGTATCTTGATGACTTTCCATACTTTGGGATTGCGCTGGTTATTATCATCAACTGATTTTAACTTCTCCTGTGAGGATTTATAAAGTCAATCAAAATGTTGGTAGTAAAATGTTTTCTTTATCAGCAAATTAATGATCTGTCCCTATATTATAAGGAATTCTGTTCTTATTCTTTCACACCTGGTCATAGTCATTCACGTATGTGAAACCATACTTCCACTTGTGAAATGAGGCTTGACTTAACTCTTTAAGAGCCCTTCATGTAGATGGGATTTTTTTAACTTGCTATCTTTTCTTTTTTGTGATAGTGATTATTTATTCATACTATCCCCTCAATAACACCTGACTATTAGCAACATAATTCTTGCTATTAATTATTCTAAGTTTTCTGTTTATCATTATCATCATTTGATGCTGATTGAGAATTTATTATGTATTACACTTGATATTAAGCACTTTACATGAATTACCTCATTTAGTCCTCCAACACTCTTCTGTCCTGAGATAGATATTCTTGTCCCAGTTGTTTTTGTTTTTGTTTATTTATTTTTTTTGGCTTACTTGGTTTGTTAATAGAGAAGAGGGTCTCACTATGTTGTCCAGACTGGAGCACTGTGGCTCTTCACAGGCCCTGCTGTAATGCACTATAGCCTCAGACTTCTGCTTCAAGTGACCCTCCAGCCTCAAACTCCCAAGCAGCTGGGATTACAAGTGTGTACCACCATGCCTAGTTCGTGTTCCAGTTACACAGTTGAGAAAACTGAGGTTCAGAAAGTGTGAATACTTTTCCAAAGTCACCTAGCTATTGAACTCCAGAGCCTGTGCTCTTAACCACTGAACTATACCACTTCCCTGTGCCCTCCAGAAGTATCTCAGATTGGAAATGTGTGGAAGGAATGATGCTGAGACTAAACTGCTCTCGTAGTGCCCGCGACAGTGGCTCTTGGTTGTTACACTGCAGGTCTGGTCAAGCCTCCTCTGAAACGCTCTCGCTCTGCACCCGATGGGGGAGATGAGGAGAACCAGGAGCAGCTGCAAGACCAGATTGCTGAGGGCAGCTCCATAGAAGAGGAGGAGAAGACCGACAACGCCACCTTGCTGCGCCTGCTGGAGGAAGGAGAAAAGGTATTGTGGTTCTGAAAAGTAAGGATTGTGTTTAACATATTATCAATTGATAGGGTAGTTAAGGAAGATAAATGTTTTAGCCTCTGTAATAAAATGCAGTTTTAAGCAACTTTTGTGCTTGGCACTATACTTCTGTCTTCAAGGGTCTTCTGACCTCTCTGAACACATTAAAGACGTAAGTTTCATCAGACACAGTATTAACAGTTGGCACCTAGTTCACTTTCCTCCTCTGCACCCTTTATTAGACCACAGCTCTTGCCATAATTCTGTCTTTCAAATCCCATTAAGTAATATGGCCTTGTAATTTGTCCTACACTTCCATAACTCCAATAACCACCTACAGGCAGCTTCAGCCGATCTGAACTATCACCTCCAACCCTGCATTATTTGCCCCCTGCTCTCCTTCCTTGGAGCCTGTCACCTCGTATTTCTCTCTCAGCCTGCTATGCCCAGCCGGCCTCTCCCAGGCTCATTTTTTCAACTCTGCTTTAGCCTGAGTCCCTGCAGCGTCATACACCTTGTTGTTAGTTAAACCCACCATGTTGAGTGTTTTTACTCTGCATTTGATTCATATTGTGTTTTTTGCCAACACGCCCTTTTCTTCACTTGCGTTACCCTTGTTCTAGTAACTCCCATCTGTATGTCTGTGATACTCAAACCTAAGAAGCTTTCCTTGACTGTCTTACCAACTCAGGCTTGGTTAAACACCCCTCCTCTGTGCTTTTATAATGCCTTGTATATATTTTGTTATCATGTCATAATTATTTATTTTTGTATATTCCTCTTCCCCTGAGTGTGAGCTCCTTATAGCAAGCACTGTTTGTTATTCTCAACCCTACTGCTGCAGACAGTTCCAGTCACATAGTAGACAACCAGTAAACCTCTGAATGAAAGAGTGATTGGTTGAATAAATAAAGGAATGAATGGATTTGTAGTGAATATCACCTTTTTAAAGGATGTTCTTTTTTTCCTATTATTTTATTAGATGTTATAACCCTTGAGATCTTACCCACTAAGAAGTAATAACCAGAAATTGGGGTATAATTAAAACAATTCTGTTCAAATGTATGCCTTAATTTGTCTTAAATTACAATATATAAAGAAAAGATGTGAGTATAAAAGATGTGAATATATAAAGAAAAGATGTGAGTATAAAAAGGACATCAGATGCGAAGGAAACATAAGAGAGGCTCCTGGGACCATGGGAGAGTCGTTTCTTGGTCTGTGTTGCTAGCAGTTGAAAATTACCAAGCTATACACTGAGGAAAAAAACATTTTTCTGTATATATATTATTTTATACTATAATAGAGTTATTTTAAAAGTATGTCAAGATTAATCAAATGTGGCAATGAAAATTGACATATTTAGATATTTCAGAAAACCTATCATAATGCTTTCATTTTTAAATCTCATAGGTACAGTTTTGCTCTAATTGTTTTAAGTTTGAATAGTGCAGGAAGTGTATTCAGAATGACATTTATTTGACATTTGTTTAACTCTGATTTAATCGCTGATTTTTTCCTTAACTCATGTTGAACCGAGTTTAAGCAAGAATGAATTTTTACTGAGAATTAGATACTGCCCTTTGGAAAGAAAACAATACTTACATTGAGAGATTTAGCAACCCTTCCTTCTATGCAGAAAGTACAACTTCTGCCAAGCTTGACTTTGTAGCAATAGCCCAACAGTGTGCCAAGGAGGCAAGATCCAGGTGGGGAATGAATAAGGACAAATTCCACAATTCCTTTTCCAGGGGCTGTGATGGAAAAGAAGAAAGTGAACTATATGGATGAGAAAACAACCCATAGTTCCTATCCCAATTATGTATATTATCTGTCTCACTTAAATCTCACAAGCCAATGAGGTATATTAGAAATTTGCAAGAGAAGACTCAGAGAAAGTAAGAAACTTGAACCAGACTACAAAGTGACAGAACTGAGAGTCGACCTGCAGTTGGCTGGCCATGTACTTTTCATTCTGTATCATCTTGCATCACAGAGGAATGATCCTGTTCTAATGATCCTGTTCTAATCTCCTTACACATGTGCCTCAGTTCCCTTTCTTGCCAAGCTTGCGTCTGTCTCCCTTTCACGTCTCCTTGCTGTCTGTCTCCCAGAATAAGATCCTGGAAAGCAGGAACTTTATCGGAATTGTTCATCACTTGTAGAAGCTAGCACGTATGTGCCAGGCATATAGTAAAGACAGACACACTAAATATTGAGAGAAATGGGATGGGGAGATGAGTGGATGGAAGTGAGCGAATGGTTGTTTCCTTTTACTAAAATCAGAAACAATCAGCCTGCAGCCTAAGCTGACTCTCCCTGACGTGCTTAAACTCGGGTTTGATGTGCTTAGCTTAAAGATTGCTGTAATAATAACAAAAAAGAAATTAACTTTTTAAAAAGCTGTGTTGATGAGTGTCTCGGCTTCTTTCTAGATCCAACACATGTACCGTTGTGCTCGAGTCCAGGGCCTAGACACCAGTGAAGGGCTGCTGCTTTTTGGTAAAGAACATTTTTATGTAATTGATGGATTTACCATGACAGCAACCAGGGAAATAAGAGATATTGAAACCTTACCTCCAAAGTAAGTAAATGAATGAAGAGACACAAAGAACAGCTATCTTTAAAAGACAAAAATATACTTGCATAGTTTCTTTTTTAATTTTTTTTTCATAGTTTCTTTTTTAATTAGAAAAATTGTGTTAGAGGTAATGTTACTCCTCAGTTTGTATATATTTACATACTCACAAGGGTAATAGTTATTTCAAGGCAATAAAGAAAAGAATTTGGCTGTTTATCAAAGTGAACAGTACATAAAATTTATTTCCGTGCATTAATAGTATCAGACACCAAGTTACTTGTTTCTTGATCTATATAAGTTTAAACTTATGCTGAATTTATAAATGGTTCTATTTTCAAAATATCAACAGATGCACAGTTATAGACAAAATGCAGGTCACTGCCCAGTACTCATGGATGAAAGAGAGTCAGTCACCAGGTACTCTAAGCACCCTAGAAGCTCCCGCAGGAGTTAACTGGGTTTCATGCATCATCCTTTTCTCCTGCCAGTCCTCTGTGGAAGACTCAGAGGACAGACAAAGCTAGAAGCAAGATAAGAAGGCGGAGCCTTAGAAAATGAGCAGACTTTTTCTCTTCTTTTCACATCCTAAATAACCACCATTGAATGTAAACATGGTCTTTATAGTTGATCCCTAGCAGATATTTCAAATTAATTATCTTCAGCCACAATCAAGATCATGTTATGATTTTCATAGATCCTTCTTCCATACGAAATATCATTAAAAATTGTTTTGTGACTGTTCGCATAAAGATAAATATACTCGTAGAATAAAACTTTCCCAAAAGTTCAATTTTTTTCTCCTGATTTTAAAAGAAATTAAAGCATTTTCTTGGCCCCTAAAGTATGTAAGCTTAGGCGCTGTGCTAACTAAACAGTAATAAGAGGATTTTAAAAATTGTATTCATGAAGCCTGAGCAACATTGCTACAAAAACTAGAAAAATTAACCGAGCATGGTAGTGGGTGCTGTCTTGTCCCAACTACTTGGGAGAGGCTGAGGCAAGATGATCATTTGACTTCCGGAGTTTGAGGGTGCTATGAGCTCTGATGACACCACTGCACCCTAGCCCAGGCAACAGTGAGACTGTGTCTCAAATGTGCGTGTGTGTGTGTGTACATAGATACAGATTTACCTCAAAGGAGGTTTCATATACATCAGGTAGCTGACAAATTCTTATAAATATATTTTTTAACTAAAAATTCTGATAGATTATTCACCCATCCTGTTCATATGTTGAAAATAGCACACCCTTTATTGAGCATTCAGTTTACTCTTGCTCAGTTTTGGTTATTCCCTTTTTCTCTTGGCTGCCTGCAGTATGCATGAGCCAATAATCCCCAGAGGAGCCAGGCAAGGCCCTAGTCAGCTCAAGAGAACATGCAGCATTTTCGCATATGAAGACATCAGAGAAGTTCATAAAAGGAGATACCTCCTGCAGGTGCGTTGATTCAGCAGTGCCGAACGTTTTGTCATGTCCTTTATTAAGAAGATGTATTATTTTAAAACTGATATATGCCGCTAAACCCTTCTGTAAGATCCACACTGTTCTTTAGGGTATTCCTTAGATTTGGTTGAATGACAGACAGTCCTAGGACACAGGGGCGCGGGTATAACACGGTATAACGCATCTCTCTCTCTTTTTAAACAAAGCCTAGAATTTGGGTGATGTTCTTGTTTTCCGTCTTTTCCCCGTAGGTATCCAAATCAACATTGTCCTTTAATATAAAAATTACATCCTTACTATGATTTTACAAAGTAATTTTATATATTATTTTATCATTGCTCAATTAAAAATTTTATAAATGAGCAAAATAAGAAAAATCTGGTTACTTTGTAGCTTAACCTACAGGGAATTCATGATCCTTAAAATAATTTTTAATCAACAAATTAATTTCTTCAACATTGTAAAAATTTATAGTGGAAAAGTTAATAGAAAAAAACTTACTTGTGAACTTAGTTTTTTCTTAATGTTTTTCTCTCTGATTATTTCAGCCTATTGCTGTGGAAGTTTTCTCTGGAGATGGACGGAATTACCTCCTTGCTTTTCAGAAAGGAATTAGAAACAAAGTCTATCAAAGGTCTGGTTTATCATGAATACTTTATATGCCATTATGGGAAGAGATGGGAGGGGAAAGTCATTCCCAGTTCAGCTAGTTTTTAAAAAAATCTTGAATTAGATCAGTAAGTCCAATGTCTTTAAAGATGCTTGTTTTATTTTTACCAACCTCATGAAATCTGACTCTTCTGACTTTTCTGGTGCAATTCTACTATGACATGCCTTTTTTCTTCTAGGTAGCTATACTATAGGAGAGATCGGCAAAAGCTACTTTTATCACCAAGTCTGGTGCCTCTGAATACAAAAACATGGTGAAAGTGTAGCTTGGCAGATAACACTTCCAAGTTCAAAACAGGCTTGCTTCCTTTTAACAAAAATGACGCCAATGCCATTCCTTGATACTGAATGCAGGAACTGAGTTCCCATAGAAATTGTATTCACATAAGACTCTTTACTGGCCTTAGAAGACAAGTTGGATACCTTCATTTTTGGATAAGTAGAATAGCCAAATAATGCAGTTAATCTAATCTCCAACATAGTTTATTCTTGGTGGATTATATTTAAAAATTTACTTTTAAGAAGAAAGTCGAGCTTAAGGATATTTCTTTTGGATATGTGAATAAGACTGTTAACTGATCACGTAGCTGAGTGAGGTTCTCTTGTTCTTTGAAGGGCAGTACAGAGCCTAGCAATCTCTTTATTGGGGAAAGTTTTTTATTTCCAAATTATTAAGGGGAGACAAATGTTTTTGTTACATGGATTGCTTTTGTAATGCTTGAGTCATGGCTATAAGTGTGCCCATCGCCCTGATAGTTTTCACGGTAGCTGTTAAGTAGGGTTGGCCCCTCCGCTCTCCACCCTCCTCCCAGCTTGATTTCTAAAGAGTTTTTCTTCCTTCTGTGCACATGTGTGCCCGTTGGTTAGTTCCAATTTAATAGACAGCACATGTGGTGTTTGTTTTTCCATTCTTGAGATACTTAGGATGAGTGGTCCGGAAGATTTGTATTTCATATTACTGCCATGAGGAATAGCTGATACTGTGCAATGCTGCTTACCATTGGGATACACCAGTAGTGCTTGTGAGCACCTGGGGAATGAGGGTGATTCTTCAGATGAAGTGCCTGTGGGTGTGGATTGGTAATCCAGAACTCCCATCACAGATGGGAAGCGCTAAGTAAACTGACTGAAATTCACTTTTACTTGTCTGTTTTATTAATTTTTAAAGAAAATTCTCCTTTTAACACTAGGAAATTATTTGTTTCTCTTAAGTAGAAGCTGCAATGGTGAGGAAATGAATTGGTCTTTCTCTTGAGAAATTTCATATGCCAGATTCAAGGTCCATATCCATTTCGGGAATTTTACCATAGTTCTCTTGCCTTTAAAAATTTATGTTGATGTTGTGAGCAGCACTGCAGGGAAAGTTGCGACAGTGTCACATCAAGGTTCTATCTCCTGTGTGTCTTGTTTGGTAGAATGGTGTCTATGTTCTGTCTTTTGTGGAACCGTCAACATTACTTACTGTCAAGTGAATCTCAATGTAGCCATTAAATTGATCAATTCCTGCAGATCGGTGTTGCAAGGCTATTTCTTTTGGTAGGGTGGAAGCATATTATAAAAGTACAAAATAATAGATTTTGCCGTATGTTTCTATATTTGGTTTCGGAAGTCACATCTTACCAATTGTTATGATCAGGAGTGTTCTTACTATTGTGTATTCCCTCTCCCCGCTGTCTGTTGGGCAATGGGAGGATAGCCGCAACAGTTAAAATCTAGATGAACATCCTTTCCTAAGCTTCCATTAGATCCTGACTGAGACTTCATTTGCAACTTTATGCTGTTTTTCAATTTTCCAGGTTTTTGGCTGTCGTGCCTTCTCTGACTGACAGTTCAGAATCTGTATCTGGGCAACGACCTAACACAAGTGTGGAGCAGGGGTAAGTGGTTTGTTGCTTGTACATTACAGATTAATAAGGAAAGTAGGATGGTTTATATGTGGACTGATCCTTTAACATTTTTAATGAGCATTTCCCACCCTGCTCCCCCTCCTCCCAGGGTTGCAGAAAATTATTTAAATCCTGAGAACTAGAAGGAAGAAGAGAAACATGCATATGTATGTGCGCATGGTGGAGTTTATCCTGTAAACATACATTTTCATTCTACTTCTTCCATTTAAATGTTCCATTTAAATATCCTCCCCCCACATTTCAAATATTCTTCAGAAACAATAGCCTGTATTTGCTACTTATTCACCAAGTATATATAAAGCATTTACTTATTTTGAGATATTTCATCTTTACTAGGATTTCTTATCATTATAATAGATATGTAATTTCCCATTATTTTGTTACAGTAGAGTCTCCCTAGTAAAATTAAGGGTATAAATTTTAAGGATCTTTGTACACAAGCCAACTTGATAATCCGTAAGAACTGTACAAGTTTATAGTCTGCCATTAGTGGATACATTTGCTTATCTAGATGAAGATTTCCCAGCTCTATTACTTTTTATTTTTACCAATATTATACATTGCTTTCTTAGTTTTTAAATGTATATGTCTTTAATTCTTTGTAAGCTTGAGCTTCGTATATGTTTGTTAGCCATTTTAAGTTATTTGTAAATTGTTCATAAGTTTGCCCATTTTTCTTTCAAGTTCCTATTATTAATTTCTGTGGGATTTTTCTATAATAAGGTGTACTCCTTTGCTTGTCATATTTGTCGCAGATTGCCCAGTTTTCCTCTTAATTTTGTTTTTCCATATTTAGATTTAAACATCTGTTCTTATGTATTCAAACCTGTCCATAGTTTCATCTTACAAAGGCCTTGGGGATGATCCAGAGGTGTCCAACTTTTTTTTCCTGATGCACTTTGGATGAAGAATTATCTAGGTTACTCATTAAATATATAAACTAGCAAAAACTGATTAGCAAAGATAAAAGGTCCATGCATACTTTTTTGCAGTATCAGACACCATGAATAAGCAAAGCAGTCCTCACGTAATCTGCATGCAGCCCGCAGGCCACAGGGGAACACCCCTGAAAGGATCCGTAGACTCAGCTCCATTTATACCACTCAGGAACTGTAGCCCAGTAATCCACTGGAGAAAGGCATTGCTTTGGGGCTGTAGATTAGTCATTTCAACATGCAAGAAAATTACTTAAAATTATACTAGGGATTCTGTAATTTTTAAATAAAATTTGATTGTAGTCTGTGCACATCTAAATATATGGTAGAACCTCTTTATTTGACCATCCAAGGGACTGTAACAAACTGGTCTATATATCAAGGTGGTCAACATAAGGAACTAAGCCTACTGTACTGATACATACTATGAACATTAGCCCATCTTAAGGAGGTAGTCATTGTCAGAAGGTGGTCAGCTATGGAGGTCTTACTGTCTTCAGTTTGTGTATTTCTCTTTAAGTTGTTGCTTTTATTTTTCTTTAGCCATGGCTTGGAAAATACAAATGTTAAACATTTTCTTTTGTTAACCTCAGAAACATATCCTGTTCCGTAAATCCAGGAAGTGAAAGGTTTCCTAATGAGCCTTTTTCTACTTGTAAGAAAACTAGCAAATTGCGAGTTTTACCTGCCTAGATGATGATAAGCTTGCCCTTCATTGTTCTTGCTGCCTTCTATACTGAGCTGGTAGTTCTTAAAGAACTTTTTGGAGCTTAGAGGCAAGAAATAGAAATTCATTTCTAGCTTTCCTACCTTCCTTTTCAGTTGTCTCCTTATAAAGTTGAGGACTGATGATGACTATTTTTCCAAAGAGAGTATCCTTCATGTGCAGTTTGTCTGCTTAGAAGAATTTATCTAAAAGTAGAAAGTAGTAGCTGTACTATTGAGCTGAATATGTTTATGACCTGAGGCTTGCAAAATCTATTGACTTCCTTTCAGATAATAAAATATATAGTTAAATACTTTCTTCCTGGCTCTACAACCAATTATTAATTATCAATATTAGAAAGCTAATAAACTTTAAATAGGATTTTATAGCCTTCTAAGCAAGTCTGCTATCTAAAAAAATGTAATATGTAAGTTTTAACGACTAGGATGGCTTTGTCTTAATAATGTCTTAATATTGTCATAAAACACTCATATTGTCATTTATTTATCCAATACCTCTTTTAGAAAGAGATGAACTGTATATCTACTATGTATAAAATACTGTGTAATATATAAGTTATTCTAATTAAATGACTTTGGATAGGTTTACATATGGATT
Organism: Perodicticus potto; assembly: GCA_963574655.1. Taxonomy (NCBI): domain Eukaryota; kingdom Metazoa; phylum Chordata; class Mammalia; order Primates; family Lorisidae; genus Perodicticus; species Perodicticus potto. Next base: position 76,319 of record CAUYRH010077999.1, read on the forward strand.
GTACTAAAAAAATAAAAACTTAGAATGTTGGACTAGATCAGTGTTTTTACAACTCTTTTGACAGTAAGAAATTTATACTACATTTCATCCTAAGATATACAAACTGAGTCATAAGTACTAAGACTAAATCCACATAAAATACTTTCCTTCACTATATGTGATATCTTCTTATATTCTCAGTCCAGTTCTGTTATTTCATATTTCAAAATGCAGATCATAACACACTGAACTGATTTTATAACCCACTAATAAAGCCTTTGTAATTTGAAAAGTTCCTGGTCCAAGTGACTTTAAGTTTTTCAACCTTACAATTGCTCAGGTTTAAAACTATGTTGCTTACAATTTATTTCATTATGTATTGTTTTTTAGATCGGGATTGCTTAGCACTTTAGTTGGAGAGAAGTCTGTGACTCAGAGATGGGAGGTAAGCTCACTGGCTCCATCTGCTTCCCTAGTAATTTGCAGTTATGATGTAAGTCATACAGTTAAAATCACTTTAATACTAGTACAGAAAATACATACGACAGAGAAAATGTTTTCTTTTAGGAGGAAAAGGGTTCCATTATTCTGAGACCTGTTACAAAGAAATTGTCCTTACTTCAGTTTGCATATAAAATGTTTAAAAAGTGAATATGATGGAAATAATTGATTGCTGCAAACACGAATCTTGTCTTTTCTAAGAGAGGTGAAATCAGCAACTTCCAGTATTTGATGCACTTGAACACTCTGGCTGGCAGATCGTACAATGACCTCATGCAGTATCCTGTCTTCCCCTGGATCCTTGCAGATTACGACTCAGAGGTAAATCTCAAGTCATTTTCCCTAAGTGGAACACATTTTCGAAAATAATGTAAGAATATCGCAATTGCCTCAATGTTTTATTTGATTTATAGTTAAGTATTCTCAGTAGGCACTAATTTTAAAAAAATGAGATGTTTTAGCTTGGACATAAAAAACTTTGAATAATTGACCCACTTACTGGGTATTAGATATAATTCATAATGTGTGTTCAGTTTCCTTAAGTGCTGACAAATGTACATTCATCACTGGATGTCCAAATCCATCTGTGTACTTTGAAATGTTTGCCAAGAAAACATTAAGTGACTCTTCTGCCACATAGAAGAAATTTTTAATACCAGCCCAAGAATCCTTGGAAGAAAATTTCTAACAGTTCATCATGTACATTACTTGAATTCGAACTCAAGCACAGGCTAGGTTTAGTGGTGCACATACTACCTAGTAGTAATCCCAGTTACCTGGAAGATGACTGAGGTCAGAGGACTGCTTGAGCTAAGAGATCAAGACCAGCCTGAGCAACGTAACGAGATCCCGTCTTTAAAAAAAAAGAAGAAAAAGAAACTAGGAAAAAATGGTGTAAAGAAGAAAGCAACTCAGGAAGAATAGTATAAAGAAAAAATAAAGGCAGCACCTGTAGCTCAGTGGATAGCACACTGGCCACATACAGCAAGGCTGGCAGGTTTGAGCCTGGCCCAGGCCAGCTAAATAACAATGACAACTGTAACAACAACAACAAAAAACACAACAGCAGTTAAATGGATATAAATGTTACCCCTTTTCTCTTCCTTTGCCTCCTGTCTGATAGAGGTCTAATTAGTTCTGAAATGAACCAATAATAGGCAAAACAAAAGAGGCTTGGCTCTTGATAAACAAAAAGGTTAATCATTCCTAAAATTCACAAAATCATGGTGTCTTCTCATTAACTAGAGTCAGGGCTACTTGTATTTTCAGAAATATTATGCATCAGCATAATAGGGAGAAATATAAAGCTTTTTCTTCTGCCTTCAGAAAGTTTTAGTCTAATGAAAGAATGGAAATTAGCCTTACATACATATGGGTGTATTTTAGTGCATTTGATGTGTGAATCTGTATATCCACATGGGTAGTTACTATGGGTACCTAATGTGCCTTTGGGTAAAAAAAAAAAATAAATGTAATAGAAGGAGAAGAAATCAAGAGTAGAGATGAATAAAATGAAAATATTCTTTCTTTAAGTCAATCAAGGAAACTTAGAAGAAAATACGGATTTCTAAAGAGTTGGGAAGTCCCAAAAGAATGTGGTTTTGTTGAGAGGGAATGGGAAACTCTGTCCACCTTTACAGATCCTATCACTGAGCTTCCAACTCTATACCTCATTGTCTGGAGGTAATTCTGATCCTCACTCTGTCTTCCCCTTCTGAGGAAATGGCACCACACTCCATACTGTCTAAGCTGCAAACTGTCTGCTTTGTAGCCAAGATGTGTCTGTCTTTTCTCCCTCAGCATAGCCAGGGTCTCATTTCAGGCCCTCTTGTGTCTTCACTGGACATTGCAGCAGCCTCCTCACTAGACTTTCTCTCTGTCCACTCTTCCTCTCTTTACTCTGCTCTACAGTGCAGCCAGTTTCAGAAACACAAATCCAAGTGAGTCTTCCCCCTTTTTGAAATTATTCAGTGAATCATAATTTGGAGAGAGTTGAAAAACCTCAGTGCAGCAGACCTTTTCCATGTATCTCCTGCCTGTGTGTTCCTCGTGTCCTCCCACAACTGCTGTCCTGGGGCCCCTCACTTCCCTCCCGCAGACCTCAGCAGCCTTTCACTGCAGCCCAGCCTGTCTGTCCGCCCGGCGCCCGTCCTGTGTATCTTTGCTCCCTGACTCAGGTCGCTCACTCCAGGTCTCATGTCTGTTCTTTTTCCCCGGTGTTGTCCTCCGTGTTCTCATTGCCTTGGAGCTGTAGCATGATCTTTTTTTTTTTTTTTTTAATCTTTCCAATTATGATATTTTCTTTTACAGCGTATTGTAATCATGCTAATTGTCTTACCCCAGAATTGAAACGGCCTTGAACACATAGCCTACCTTGTGTATTTCTCAATTCCCAATCCCTAGAACAGTGGCTGATACTTAGTATGAACTTTAATGTTTGTGGAATTAACTAAAATTGTATAAATAAGGTGCTTCTCAGGTAGACTTTGAGAGGACACATGTTAGTTTGACTTATATTTATAAATGAAAAATTAGTTTCTCCTGCCCAAGATTTTTAAAATACAAATTTCGGCAAAATTAGTCAATCACAATGCACTATAAAGAGGAGGAAAATTGAAAACCCCACGGGCACATGTTTAGATTTTTACTTTTAACACCCTCAGTGGGTAAATTTTGATTTCCTTTTAAGTAATTAGGTCAGCTGGAGAAGAGCTATTAAAATAATTTGGTAGCCTGAAAGAATCCATCGCATTTGGAAGTCACTCGACTTGGTACGATGTTGTCTTTCAGAGGTGAATGAATTGCCTGGTGCTCTGGTTTATACTCGTCCAGATCACCTCACAGAAGGAAATGCTCAGAAGTGAACTGGGAAGGAGACGGGGAAGCGTAGGGACTAGGTAGACACAGAGGAGGTTTGATTCTCCATTTATGTGAGTGATGGAGGAGAGAATGGATTGGAGCTTTCAACAAGACATCGTACCATTTTTTCTCTAGTCCCAAACTCAAACCTGGATCCTGAGTGCCTTCCTGTGTGGAAGACATGATTTCCCAAACAGCTGTCTTCATTACCAAAGTGCCCTGTGCTTGTCTGGACAGTGTGGATCCGCAGTCGGGACGGAGGGTGGGTTTGGAGTTCAGTTCTGCCGGTTTGCCCCTGCAGGGAGTAGTGCTTTATAAGTCGTCATTGTCCACGAGCCTCTCTGTCTTGACAATGGTAAGACAGAGTTCTGAACAACCTGGAACTGCGTTTTCTTTTTATTTTAGGAAGTAGATCTTACTAACCCTAAGACATTTAGAAACTTGGCAAAGCCGATGGGAGCACAAACAGATGAACGACTGGCTCAGTATAAGAAGCGATACAAAGACTGGGAGGATCCTAATGGCAAGTGACTTTTTCTGTCTTTGGACTTTGTACCTAAGTTGTACGAGTAACCCATTATTTGGTGATCTGGCATTCCCGCATCCTTCCTCAAATTGTTCACATATCACAGTTTCTACATAGGCAGGTTACATGTGCACAGATGCAGGTTATCAGAGTAGCAACACAGGTTTTGCATGCCAGCTTAGGGTTTTAGGTGGCTTGTCAGAGTAGGAGACTAAGGATGCCCGCCGTGCATAGGGCAGAAATGTCCCAGCACACTCTGCCTCCCTCTCTGATCATTTGTACAGGAACCACACTTCGATTTATTGACCCTCAGTTTTATTGAAGTGCTTTGTGCATTTGAAAAAAAATAGTTATTTATTATATTTAACATTCATTTTATTTCCCCCTCAAAGAGGGCAAACAAAGGAGGGAGAAAAAAGCCTAAGCCTAATAAATAGTATTCTTGGGTGGACTCTTTTTTTCCCTGTCTGCCAAGGAAAATAAGTGATAAAAATACATAAAATTGCATAAAGTTCATTGACAACAATTTGGAAAAATACATTCATTTCAAAGCCAGAACCTAATAAAAAGCAGATGTAAGTCAATATTCTATTTTAGTGGAAGATGATTTATTATTAAGGGTTATATTAACTATTACAGTAAGCCTCAACATGTGAAATTGATAGATGTCCTGAGTTTTTTGGGAAAGGCTACTGATTTATACTTACCCTGGATTACTGCCAGACATGTAAGTGAGGGACAGTGGTGTCATCAGGAACTTTTCCTATGACAATGCCAGTGCTAACTGCACTTAGGGTCACAGTTGCCGCTTACACATTTTCAAGCCTATCAGTTGTTCCAATTTTATTTTCATATTTCCTCTCTTGTTTTTAAATAATGTTTAATTTTCTCGAACAGGAGAAACTCCAGCTTACCACTATGGGACCCATTATTCATCTGCAATGATTGTAGCCTCTTACCTCGTAAGGATGGAGCCTTTCACACAGATATTCTTAAGGCTGCAGGTACAACTTTACGTGAGAGATTTTATTATTGTTATTCTGTTTGAAACATGCCTTTTAAAGATGTATTACAAAAAGCTCTGTGAAGATTTAGAGACAAAGTAGTCAGACAGAATTAAAGTAGATTTTTGTTGGACCAAAACTGATGAATTAACTAGAATTTACTTAGAATAAACAAATGCCAAGCTCCTTGAGTCAAATAAGCAAGTAGCATACACTTTCCAACCAGGCTTAAGTGGTTGAATTCAATAAATTCTTTTTTGAAAAAGAGTAGTACTTTCTAGCTCATTTGCAGTCTTCGCAATTATAATCACTTTTCCCCACATTCACTTTCATTCGGCAAATATTTATTGTATACCTACTATGTTTCACCTGTGGAGCTGATGCCAAATATATGTGGTTGAGGGAGACAGCCAAACATAATAAATAAGTAAATTAGAAAGTGTGCCAGAGTGTGACAAAATCTATCAGAATAACATAGGTCAAGGAAAGGGTGAGGTGATGGAAGGTGAGGGACAGCAGGACGCAGTTCTAAATGGAGTAGTCAGAGTGGGTCTCCTGTGAACCAAAAACGCCAGGAAGGCGAGGGAGCTGCTCCCTCAGACCTCCAAGGAAATGTGCGCCAAGCAGAGGGAAGACTCAGGCAAGGGCCCAAAGGCAGGTCTGTGCCTGACACGTTTGAAGAAGACAAGGGTGCGGGCGCGTCCAGTCCTCTCCAGTGGACTGAGCCGGGAGGACGGTCATAGGAGATAAAGTCAGAAAGGAAACAAGCCAGATCCTGACAAGCCTTGCAGCCATCTAGGGGCCTGGGTATTTTCCACAGAGGACGTCCTGAGACAAATACCCCACGCTCACAGAGCACGGCAGAGGGAGTCTGACTGAAGAAGGTGGGTCGCAGCCACAGAAATCCCAGTTCCTGATGGAATTTTTTTATCTGTGACTGTCTGATCACCTTCGCTAATTCTGTGCTTCATTCTCATTGGTATGAGAGCTTGGATGTCATGTTAATTTGAAAAATTAGCCAAAGATACGTATCACTTGAATTTTCCCAACTATAGATGATTTATATATACTAGAATCTTTTCCGAAGATATCATCATCGAACTAAAATAATTCATATTTTTATAATCTCGTCCTCTCTGTACAGTTAATATTTTTTAGAAATGTTTATATTTGGATTTGACTTTGATTGTAAAACAAATACATTGAGAGCCCTCTGTAAAGGTATGCCAGCAAAGAGAATTAGATTAATTTTCTTTTCATGATAATTAAAAATTTTACATACTTAATGTAGGAAAATGGGAAATTGAAAATGTCACCAAACATTGGGCATTTTGAAGCCCTTGAACTTGGCAGGAGCTGTAAGATGGAAATGGTTCTCTAATAGAGAGGTGCCTTCTCATTCTGCCCACAGGGCGGCCACTTCGACCTGGCTGACCGGATGTTTCACAGTGTGCGCGAGGCCTGGTACTCAGCATCAAAGCACAACATGGCAGATGTAAAGGAGCTTATCCCAGAATTTTTTTACTTACCAGAATTCCTGTTCAATTCCAACAACTTTGATCTAGGTACGTTGAGCTCTGGCGCTGTCTTAGGAATGTGAACCAGGAATAGACCGGTAGAAATAAGTCATTTTTCTGAAGATTGTCTTCAGCACACATTAAAAGAAAAAAATGCCTTGTAGTTGTAGTGACTGTTATTTACTGTAATTGGATGTGAGTGGTTACATAAAATAAGAAAAGCAAATTTATGCCCTCATAAAGCTGTTTCAAACTTTAGAGTGTGGTAGATGTCTAAGAGTTGTCACAGATTACATAAGAAATCACATCAGATGTTCAGAATTTTGTTGTTTTGATGAAAAAAGGGCAAAGTTGAAAATTTTAGAAATTTTAGTACTGAAAACCCTAGTAGCCAAGAATGGCATATCCAAATTCTTCATGTATTGTTTTAACCTCATATGTTGCTTTACCGGTCTCTGTTTGCATGCTAATGTGTTTTAAAGTTAGAATTTCAGAATAACTTTAAGTAAGTTCCTTTTTTTATTCTGAGGGTCTTATTTTCTAGAAAAACAGAACCAAATCAGCATTTACAGAAGTGGAGAAAAATTTCATCTGGACTGTTTTTATATTATCTGGCAGCTAGAGGAAGTAGATTTGACTTTGGTTCCAGTTTCTTGGAACACATTTTGCTGATCTGTGCCTCTGAGTATTTCTTTTATAGCATATCAAAATTCCATTGTTTCCACTTTAGAATATTCCTCCCAGATATTGTCTTCTTTTCCTGTTTTTTTTATATCCTGTAGTGTTTACTGCTTTTAAGAGTTCAGCATATAAATCATTACTAGCTTCCCATTTTCATTAACATAAAATTCAGGGAAATATTTATATTTATATTATAATATATAATTTTGAATTATTATATTGAAGAGATTTGTTCTTTTTATAAAGTTTTCTAAAAATGATTTTTATTTATTTGTCTTATCACCAGCCCTAACTCTGTGAAATGGAATTCAAGGGGAAACATAGTAAGACTCTCTCAACTGTCCCAGCAAAAGATCTGAAATTGAGTCTCATTACACCTCCAGTTGGGCCTGAAGATTACCCTTGAACAGCTAAAGACCCCAACTTCTAGAGCTTAGAGTTGGAGGAAGTGATGGTTTCCCCAAAGTCAGTGGTTCTCAACCTGTGGGTTGTGTCTCCCCCAAGACCCTTTCACAGGGGTCGCCAAAGACCATCGGAAAACACATTACGATTCATAACAGTAGCAAAATTACAGTATGAAGTAGCAACAAAAATAATTTTATGGTTGGGGGTCACCACAATATGAGGAACTGTATTAAAGGGTCGTGGCATTAGGAAGGTTGAGAACCACTGGAATAGATGGTCAGAAGTATTCTGTTACTGTTCATTGGTGTGTCTGAGCACCAATGGGTGCTCAGCAGACTTTGATTATGGATGTACATTAGTGTTTTCTTATGTTCATTGAGAATTCACCTTTGGAGAATGCTGGCTTTTCCTCTAAGAACACCACTTTCAAAGGGAAAAAGGTGGAGAGGTGTAGAAAGAGATACCCCAGTCTCCCAGAAACACTGGCTCAGTTTGATAAGCCATGTTGCAAAGGTGTTCTGACCAGACTGTTTACAAACCTACCAAACAATCTGCTCTTAAAATAAGTCATGTATCTCCTGTCATGTTTACCTTCCTAACAAGTCGTCTTCCCTTCATGAAATCATACACTTTAAACACTGTTTGCATAAAAAGATACAATAAGAAAACTTCTATAAGAAAACCTAGGGATAAATCTTCATGATCTTGAATTTGACAGTGAATTGTGAGATGTGATACTAAAAAAACAAGCAATAGCAACAAAAGATCCCTTGGATGTTATCAGTACTAAAGCCTCTGTATCCAAGGATATTATTAAGGAAGTGAATGGACAGTATATAGAATGGAAGAAAATGTTTACAAATCATATCTTATAAGGTTCTGGTATCTAGGATATAAACATTTTAAAATTCATCAACAAGGAGACAACCCATAATTCCAGCACTTTGGGAGGCAAGAGGGTCACTTCAGACCAGCCTGGGTAATAGGGCAGAGCCCTATCTCTACAAAAAATTTAAAAAATAGCCAGGTGTGGTGGCACATGCCTATTGTCCTAGCTACTTAGGAGGCTGAGGGAGGAGGATCATTTGAGCCCACAGAGTTTGAGGTTGCAGTCAGTCAGGATCGTGCCACTGAACTCTAGCCTGGGCAATAGAGAGAGACTCTGTCTCTTTAGGAAAAGAAAAAAGTGGGCAAAGGACTCGAACAGATAATTCCCCCATTTTTCCAAATGGCCTGTATAAACACATGAAAAAATGCTAAACATCCTTAGTCAGTAGGGGAATGCACATCAAAACCATGGTGAGGTACCACTTTGCATCCACTAGGTTGGCTGCAGTGAGTAACAGAAGGAACAATGGTAAGTGCTGGCAAGGATGTGGAAAGATTAGAACTGCATACATTGCTGATGGGAATGTGAAATGGCTTAGCCACAGTGGAAAGCAATCTGGCAGTTCCTCAAAAAGTTAAATGTAGAGATAACATATGACTCAGCAATTCTACTCCGAGGTACACAGGATGGAAAACAGGAACTCAAGTGGCGATGTGTAAGAGCATGTTCATGTCAGCATTATTCACGGCGATCACGTGGCAGAAATGGCCCAGGCTCCTGTTAAGGGTTGACCGGGTAAACAGATTGTAGCACATACAACGAAATATACTTAGACGTGAAAATAAAGGAAGGTCCAATAGATGAATCTCAAAAACATGATGCCACATGAAAGAAGCCAGATGCAGCAGTTCACAGCAGTACGACCCCTCAGGAAGTAGAGCTGCCAGCTCCACAGAGAGGACACGCACGGTGTTCTAGGGCGGGGGGACGTGGCGGGTGGAGCAACCGATTACCCGGTACCAGGTTTGTTTGGGGGCGATGAAAATGCCCTGAGACTAGATAGAAATGGCGCAGGGTAACATCGCACTTGTACTGAACGGTACTGAATTACGCACTTTACAGTGTTTACTTCTATGTGAATTTCACCTCAGTAGAAAAAACAAAATACTATTTGCCTCTTCACCCAGAAAAGATAAATAAATTGGTGTAAAAGAAAAGGCACTTGAGTTTTTCCCTGGCCCTGAGAGGAGTAATATTCGCCCTGGGATCTTTTTATTTCCAGGTCCTTGGATGCACAGGAGGAAAACTTTGCAACTGGAATTAGACCGAGAGTTTGCGACAGGCCGTGTTCCCTTTATGTCATTTTTAAATTGCAGATAGTGTTAATAAAATTATGTTACATAAGTATTTGGGAATTTTAGCAAAATTTTGGAAAGCAATTTATATGTCAAGTTGCGTACAATTACTTGGTAACTATCAAAAAATTAGGACTTGAGGCCATTTCAGGAGGTGTGAAAGGTGTGTGAGGGGGGAGAGTTCTAATAACTTGATTTATTTCTATCTTAAGTCATATGGTAATTTTTCCAACCAAATTAAGACATTTCTCTAAACAATAAACTGATATTTAGATCACTTAATATCACATCATAAATAAATCATCAAGTAACAGTGATGAAGACAAGATTGTTTCTAAGGGAAATGTTTCTTTTGGCTTTTACTTGGATTGGGCTTGGTGTTGTAAAATTTGAACAACTGCACTTCTCTGAAAATTTCCAATTCAACTATTTATCTAACCAACTGCTATTAAACTAGTCATCATTTTTGTTTATAGAGTCATTTTTTTATAATCTGATTTGTATCCATAAAAATTCTGTAGTGACTTTTTTGTGTATTTAAGAAAAAAAAAAAAGAAATACAGCTGAGGCTGTGCATGGTGGCTCACACCTGTAAACCTAGCACTCTGGGAGGCTGAGGCAGGTGGAGTGCCTGAGCTTGGAGACCAGCCTGAGCCAGAGTGAGACCTGGTCTGTAAAAATAGCTGGGCGTTGTGGTGGGCACCTGTAGTCCCAGCTACTTGGGAGGATGAGGCAAAAGAATTGCTTAAGCCCAGGAGTTTGAGGTTGCTATGAGCTGTGAAACCAGAGCACTCTACTGAGGGTGACAAAGTGAGACTCTGAAAAAAAGAAGAAGAAGAAAAAGAGTATTTCTTTAGATGCCAACCCAATTTACTATATTTTGTTATGGATAGATTTCAAATATTTACAAATGTTAAAGTATTTCATTATTTCAAAAATAACAGGTATTTTCTCTAATATTGTAGATTATCTGGCTATAACTTAAACAGTTTATGTGAAATAAATATTTTGTACTTTTTTTTTTTTTAAGATAGGGTCTCACTTTGCACCCAGGGCTGGAATAAAATGGTACAACCATAGCTCACTGTAGCCTTGAATTCCTCAGCCCAAGCAATCCTCCCACCACAGCCTCACAAGTAGGTAGGATGACAGACATGTGCTACCTGGGCTAATTTTCCTATTTTTTGTGGAGGCAAGAGCTTGCCGTGTTTCCCAGGATGGTCTTGAACTCCTGGCCTCAAGCAGTCTCCTTCCGTGGCTTCCCAAAGTGCTGGGATTACAGACCTGAACTACAGTGCCCAGGCTTATTTTTGTACCTTTTCACAACATGTTTTTGTTTTTGTCTGATAGCTCCATAGTATTTCCATATATTTTTTCTATTAAATGAGGAATTAACAGCGACAAATTATATTGCTTCAGACTTCATTTTTGTGTTGATGAGAATCTTTCTTTAAAATCCATGCCCCTTGTACAGAGCTCTCTTGTGAATTACAGCATCAGAAATATGAGAAATCTCATGCATTACAAATATGTCCAGGAGACTTGAAACAGTAGCCCCAAATGTTCTATTGAAAAGGAATCCTGCCATCTTTTAAATCTGAGAAATCAGTGTCTGATGTGCTTAGAGAAGGGCCGTGCCCTTTTGCACGTTTGAATCTGTGAGGAGCAGGGCAGAAAGCAGCACACAGGACTTTGTGTGACGCAGCACTTCCTGGTGAGGCCCGCTCAGCCCTGCTGGTGCGTAGTGAGTGTTTCTGAAGGTGTGCTCTCCCAGGGCACAGGGGGAATGCCAGAGTAGATGACCTCAGGTGGTCCTTTCTGGTGGTAAAATGTTGTAGTTCTGGTGAGAATCTAACCCACTACTTCTCTGCACTTTAATATAAAGGTACCATTTGTCACGTTCGTTCATTTTTTGTTTTGATGTATCCAATTGCACAGGCTGTAAACAAAATGGCACCAAGCTTGGTGATGTTATCCTTCCACCCTGGGCAAAAGGGGACCCTCGAGAATTCATCAGAGTCCACCGTGAGGTAATGGGAGCACACTTAGCAGTTCCAATTGGATTTCATTTGGCCATGGGTCACGATACAGAGGACCTTAAGCAGTGCATCAGCTGTTCATGTTACCAACACAGCAGCTGCCCTTGGTTTGCAGGGGATGCACTCTGAGATCCCCAGAGGATGTCTGAAACCATGAATAACACCAAACCTTACATGGACTGTGCTTTTTCCTATACATGCATACAAGTGATAAAGCTGAACTTATAAATTAGGTGTGGTAAGAAATTAACAGCAATAAGTTATAATAAAATAGAACAATTATATACTGTAATGAAAACCATATGAATATGGTGATTCTTTCTCTCTCTTCCATAAAATATGGCAATATTTTTGGACTGTGGTTGACCATTGATAACAGAAACTACAGAAAGCAAAACCATGAAAAGAGGGTACAGTTGTGTTGTCTTTATGAATTTGGGGTAAATTAGTTTTTGTTGACCACTGGCCAAGTTTCTTTTACTTCTTGAGCAAGTAATAAATATCAGTCAGTGATTGAACCTGTCTTAAAATTACAGGCTTTGGAGTGTGATTACGTGAGCGCCCATCTGCATGAGTGGATTGACTTAATATTTGGCTATAAACAGCAAGGCCCTGCCGCGGTAGAAGCTGTGAATGTCTTCCATCATCTTTTTTATGAGGGCCAAGTGGATATCTACAACATAAATGACCCACTGAAGGAGACAGCCACCATTGGGTTCATTAATAACTTTGGTCAGATCCCTAAACAGGTATGGAATTTTTTTTCTTATCATCAGTGTATTCTTTCATTTCATAAACTTCGTAATATTTCTTTAGAAGTTAGATGACATTAAATAATTGTTCAGAGTAAGTTAATGAAGAACCATAAATATCACCTAATAGGTTCAATAGATTCCTAGATTATTCCTTTTTTTTTTCCACCTTCATAGTTCAGATAAATAGAAGTTTTATTTAAAGAAAACTTTTATATGGACTAGTGCAGGGTGTACTTCCTTATATATGCACAAGCCCTAGCAGGAGGGGTCTTGTAGGTTACAGTCATGCAGAAAGGGCTTTCCATCCAGGAGCCAGTGGGAAGCCACTGCTGATTCTCGGCATGGAAACGTTAAGGTCATATTTCAGCTTTAGAAGTTTCTTCTATCCTGTGTGTATCCTCAAACACACACACAGACAATGCAGGGGAACCAACCTGGGAGCAGAAGACCACTTAGAAAGCTACTGTAGTAGTTTAGGGAAGAGGTGATAACAGTAGATGATTGATGTAGGCATGATAAGGGCTGTGCTGTGAGGCACATGGCATAGAAATGCCTAGGACGGGTAGTAACTGCTCTCACCCCATCCAGAACTCTCAGCACCCAGATACCGCAGCTCTCCATTTCATGTTCGGTGACGAGCAAACCTCCACGAAGAGACGTCATCCCTTCTGTCATCCCCTTCTTCATCCCCATCATCCAGGGCACAGCGGGTAGGGTGCAGTGCACAAGGAATAACCACAGCCCAGCGTGGAGAAGGCGCTTTGCCGAGTTGGTCAGACCACCTACTTCTACCAAGTGCTGGTGGCTGCACACTTTAGCCCTGGTGTCTTCCCTGTTCCTGCTTTAGGCGTTTCTCCTGGGCTCCTTTTTTGTAGGTTTCCAGGATTGACACTTGAAAACACACAGAACAATAGCAAGTTTCTGTACATGGAAAAGCCATGATGGACAGCTGACCGGCCTCCAACCACACCGTTCACATGCAGCTGATCCCCTAATAAAGGAAACATTTTACTTTTAAAGTACAATACTTGTTGATAAACTCTATCCATAGTTAAAGAATCTTAGTTATACCTTTGTTTGCTTAAAACTTTGCATTTTCCTCAGATGGAAAGGGCAGAAGCCATGTATTACACCTTACAGGAAACAAATACACTGAGCACAAAAACAAAATACTCATGCTGTTCTAATATTTTTGTGCTACTTTGGAATATAAGATACGGCCAGCAGTCTGAGAGGGATGGTTCAAATGCTGCTGCATTTCTGGGGTATGCCAATAACTAATAAACTGGATATCTACCTGAAAGGTAGAGTCGAGAAAAATCTAGATTTTGTGGTTGCCATCGGCATACATCTTTATCTCCTTGCCAGCTGGTGCACTGCGGTACACTTAGGTCTCATACGGTGAATGTTTGTTCATTCACGTGCTTTAAAATGAGCCATGATCCTGTGCCCCAGATGTAGATAAAATAGGAACAAGACACCCAGGTTTAGGAGCCTGGGATGTGTGTACATCTGATTTTATACAAAGTGTTTTTCTGTTTTTGTTTTTCTCTTGGAAAGCCAGAATATCTGATCACTGAGTATGATAGTATTTATTCATCTTAAGAATCATGCATCTAAGGTTTTTCACATATCCTCCTCAAATACTAGTTTTCTGACAGATACTACTATATGCCTGTTTTGAAGAGCTACAATAGTTGAAAAACAGCAGTATTCAATATACGGTAATATTTTTAACCCAGTGCAAATACTGAATGAAGATACAAAATATTTTTTTTCTCTTTATAAGAAAGCAAAGTGAAAACAAGGTAATGATGTTCACACTTCTAGCAAATTAGTAGTACCTAAAAGATACCAAAGTGTTGTTGCTAAATCACAGAAAATCCCTATTGAAACCAGAGATACTTCAATTTCAGAGAATGCCTGCCTCCTTCCAATGGCACACATGATATTCAGCTATAAAGACTTGGTTAATCTGCAAGCTGTGGTCTATGTACACCATGGAATACTATTCAACCATTAAAAGAAAATAGAGACTCAAGGGCGGTGCCTGTGGCTCAACGGAGTAATGCACCAGCCCCATATGCCAGAGGTGGCGGGTTCAAACCCAGCCTGGCTAAAAACTGCAAAAAAAAATATATGGAGACTTTACAGCCTTTGTATTAACCTGGAAGGAAGTGGAACACATTATTCTTAGTAAAGCATCACAAGAATGAATAAAGCATGAATCCCATGTACTCAATTTTGATATGAGGACAATTAATGACACGGTAGGGGTGAGGGAAGGGGAGAGCAGAGAGAGAAAGAATGAGGGAGGGGTGTGGAAAGGAAGAGCAGAGAGAGGGAAGGAGCGAGGGGGGTGGGGTCTCGGTGTGTGCCACACCTTTTGGGGGCAAAACAACGATTGTAAGAGGGACTTTACCTAACAAATGCAATCAGTGCAACCTGGTTCCTTGTATCCTCAATGAACCTTCAACAATTAAAAAAAAAAAAAATAGAATTGGTTAATCTGGCCAGGGATTATCATGCCTATAATCCCAGCACTCTGGGAGGCCAATGCCGGTAGATTGCTTGAGCTCAAGGATTCAAGACCAGCCTGAGCAAGAGCAAGACCCCGTCTCTAAAAACAGCCGGGTGTTGTTGCGGGTGCCTGGAGTCCCAGCAACTTGAGAGGCTGAGGCAAGAGGATCTCTTGAGCCCAAGAGTTTGAGGTTGCTGTGAGCTGTGACTCTATCTCAAAAAATAATAATAATTGTCAGGCAACTGTACATTGAGCAGATTAACTCTTTTTTAGGAAAGTTACAGTGAAATCAGCGTAGCTTTGAGCGTGACAGTGACCTAAGCTTTATTAGCATAGTCCTGTCCCCACTTAGTAAGGTGTGGGTTCTCTGGCAACCTTCTTAGCCTCTTTGAATTCCTTTCTCAGTTATAAAATGGAGATAACATAGTACCTTGTGGTTGTTACAAAGCTCGAGTGAAGTAAGAACATAATGCCTAGCCTATAAAAGAATTCAGCAGATGTTATCGTCCATTATAAAGTATGTCATCTTTTTTTGTACCAGTTATTTAAAAAACCTCATCCACCTAAGCGGGTGAGGAGTCGTCTCAACGGAGACAACGCAGGAATCTCTGTCCTACCAGGATCTACAAGTGACAAGATCTTTTTTCATCATCTAGACAACTTGAGGCCTTCTCTAACACCTGTAAAAGGCAAGATGATGGGACTTTTGATGCATGATCTGATGGTATTATTTAATAATTCTATCTTAGCAGTAACAAATTTGTTTTCTGGCACTAGTATAATTTGTACTGTGCACTTTCTGCTAAATTACTAAATTCTCATCAGTAGTTTCTTTTTTTCTTCTTCGTTTTCTTCTTTTGGCCTGTTGGATTTGGCATCAGAAAGAACCAAACAAATTTCTTGTTAAGATGGTCAAAGCTCAAAAATATCAAAATCTTACAACTTTATATGTAGAAAAAACATTTATTCTGATTTTTCATTTTTATTTGTATTCTACCTATTAGAAGTAAGAGGACATCATTTTTTATCTGCTGGTCTAATAAAATAACCAAAAGCATTTTCTCAAGTAGATTTTCCCCCTTAGAAAAATGTTTTGCAAAATCTTCTTGAAATTATCATTTAAAAATTCCGTGAATTGGCCAGGCGTGCTGGCTCACACCTGTAATCCTAGCACTCTGGGAGGCTAAGGCGGGTGGATTGCCTGAGCTCAGGAGTTTGAGACCAGCTTGAGCAAGAGCGAGACCCTGTCTCTAAAAATAGCTGGGTGTTGTGGCAGGCGCCTGTAGTCCCAGCTACTTGGGAGTCTGAGGCAAGAGAATCGCTTGAGCCCAGGAGTTTGAGGTTGCTGTGAGCAATAATGCCATATCATTCTACCCCAGGGCAACTGAGTGAGAATCTGTTTTGGAAAGAAAAGGAAAAAAATTCCAAGAATTAAAAAGAAAATCCAATATTTAGAGCATCAAAATTTAGCTAACTTGATTGGCTCCCATGCTGCACCACTTTGCCTCATTACACACTCTGCTCTGTGCCAGCTTCAGTCACTTCCCAGAGACTGTTCTGGAGGACTGGTGTGGTCTGAAGAGTTCTGGTACAGAGCACGAAGTCCATCCCTCTTGGGGAACACTGTGGCCTTCGTTAGAAGGTGCTAAAGACATAGACAGATTGGTGGGCTGTGTCCTTGTGACATTCTAGGAAGCCTCCTGGGTTACTCTTTGTAGTCCAGGGAGCAAGTGTCTGGAAGCAGGAAGGCTGGAGGGAAGCCTTACAGTCAGTGTCCTGCCCAGCAGGTCTTGTAGAAGACTCCAAGGTCAAGCTCTGTTTCTAAGATTGTGTTGTTTTAATGTAGGTATCAGGATGCTTGATGTATATGAATATTTGGGATTACTGCATCATCCCCTGTGGGATAATGAGATTAGTTTTCCCTGTCCCTGACTTAATGTAATTACTTGTTTTTTATAGAACTCAAAGAGCCTGTGGGACAAATAGTATGTACAGATAAAGGTATCCTTGCAGTAGAACAGAACAAGGTTCTAATCCCACCAGCCTGGAACAAAACTTTTGCTTGGGGCTATGCGGACCTCAGCTGCAGACTGGGAACCTATGAGTCAGACAAGGTTTGTATTACTTCTTACGTGCTCATTGAATCTTATCCTTTCGTGGTCTGATACCTTAGTGAATGGGGGTGGGAGACCTCAATACGAGGGCTTGTCAGCTGTTCCTCCAAAGGCCGAAGGAAAGTCTCACTGCATGAGATCAGGGCAGAGGAGCCTGTTTTGGAAGTTGCGTGATAGGGGCTTCCCACTCAAAGAATTCCTCCTAGAGATTGTAGTCAGCAAGGTGCTCAACATTTCTGCCATCAGAATAGCTTCCTTTTGGTGAGTCCCCATCTGGCCTACTTTTCATTTTAGGACTCTAGACAAGCTCACAAAAACCTGTTACCCCATCCCACAAGAGGCAGCAGCAACCGCAGGGTCACGGTCTCTTGCAGGGGCAGCACGTCGTGACCCTTTGGTGCCTGACTTTGCCCTCTCACAGTACCCCCCAAATGCATAGGACAGAATCTGCGCAGTCTGCAGGGTCCCCCGTTACACACAGCCCCATTTAGTTAGTGTACTCCTTAGACTGCAGCACTCATGAAAACACCCCTTTCACCAGATTACCCCTGTACCTCACATAGCATCACACAATGTCAACATGACTTTCCCAGGCCCCAGAACCCACAGATCCCTGTTAGTTAGGAAGCTGAGAGGGGAGTTCAGGGTAGAGCTGGAATGGATGTGCTGCGCAGCCAAAACCCCCCAAAACCTGAGCTGGTGTTTGCCTATGAGGTGCCTGCACATAGGGGCTTCCCCTCCACCCATCTCTGCCCTCTGCGTCTCAGAGGTCTGGGGCACTTACTGCATGCAGGATTCCACATCTGCTTTATTTTACAGGCAGTGACTGTTTATGAATGTCTGTCCGAGTGGGGCCAGATTCTCTGTGCCATCTGCCCCAACCCCAAGCTGGTCATCACTGGTGGAACAAGCACTGTTGTGTGCGTGTGGGAGATGGGCACCTCGAAAGAAAAGGCTAAGACACTCACACTCAAACAGGTACGGAGTGCACAGAAGGGCCCAGGTGGACATACTCTGTTTTGGGTGCCCACACCCCATAGGACCTAAAAAGCTACCTTAATTCTGAAGTACTCCAGGCATAGTGGATAAAGTCAAAATATATTCTTCTGTTAGAAATGCTCTTTTAAGAAAGGGAAATCAGAATATGCTATTTCTAAAATGATGTGAGCCAGTTCTTCTTTTTTTTTTTTTAATATGAGGAAAGTTACCTTTAGGTAATATGGATTTTAATATATTTAAGTAATAAAAATATTTCTCAGAGATACATGTAAGTTGAATTTTTGCAAACCAAATTATGTTTTCTATTGATTCATGTTGACTTCCTTCCAGGATAATTTTCATTCAGCTGGGCCACTACATCTTTGACTTTTTACTTTTCTCTTTCCTCATTTTTCATATCCTTAAGGACATGCCAAACTCATGATTATATTCAGCAGAACCCTTGATGATTAATTAACAAGTAGGTTTTGATTGCCTGTTGTGTACTTAAGTGTATTATTAATTTTTACTTAAGAATCCTTTTATAATTAAGCCATTTCTTAATATTTGATTTGTGAGAGAATTTGCCATAAAGTGTGTTTTTAATAAAGAGAGCTCATATCTGTTTTTTAATGCTACAAATTTGAAAAGTAACACAACAGTACTCTTTATCATTTATTGAGCACCCACTGTGTTGTGCTGGGTACTTTAAAAATATAAAACTACAATTTTACATGGAAGTTATTAGCTCCATTTTACACCTGAAAAAAACTCAGGTTAGAGAGGCGAAGACGCGTGCCCAAAGTCATACTTAGTGGTAAAACCATAGTCAGATTCCATTCTGACATCAAAGCTATCTTAAAACTACACTTGATTTACAGTGGTGTCTTAAATATCTGTGAAGAGAAACAGACCCCTTGTTCAATATAGACTTGACCCATCTGTACAGGGTGGAAACTTCACGGGAGCTGGGCCCCAAGGCAGGCCACAGCGGAGATTAGCGTCTCAGCATGAATAGGTATAAAGTTGGAGAGTCTGATCCAGACTCTCCTACTTAATATTTTCCAATTAAAAAGTGGAGTTTGTGCCAGTGAAAATGTCTTCTTACTTAAAACACCTTCTGGAGTTTGCTAAGCATACAGTAAAGATGTCTGTATGACCAAAACTTTAAGCCAACTTTGGTGAGGCAAGCATGTTCTTCTGTCAGGACACATAGCTAAGTACTCAGGATCTGCTAGCAGAAACCTGAATCTCTTTCTTCAAAATACTTATTTTCACACATTGCCATTTCTCTGGGCCCTGTTACTCTTCATAGTCCAGCAAGAGAGAAGAATTCCTATTCCAGTTTGAAGAAGGAATCGCTTTGGGCACAGATGTTGAGATGTCTCGTTGACAAGCAGCCCTTCAGTGTGTTGACACACCAGGACCATATTTTCTCTTCATCTTTCTAGGAATATGTCCTGTGACCATGTGCCTCTCACAGGCTGTGCATTTTTTTAAATTCATCCAATGTAGTTCCTTAGGATGGAATAAACAGAAGTTTGTGCCATAAAAGTATAGGTACAGGGTTTAAATTCTGTATTTGGGGGGCCCATGATCAATGCATTTCCAAATAGAAATGGTGTCAGGAAACCCAGTCTGGGTTGCAACTGTCATTCTCCCATCCTTCTAAGATCCTGTCCCAAGTCCAGAAAGAAGTAATGAAGAGAAGAGCCTCCAGAATACTCCGGACTTTTCTCTTCCCTCTGTAGGATGAGGCATAGGCAGTAAGCCAGAGGAGAAAGGGTCTGCCCCAGACTGCCCAGACCCCAGTGCTCAAGGCACCCCTGCCTGGCACACACACCATCATTTTCCTCAAGCATCCAGTAGCCTCGGGAGTCCCTGTGGAACCCTCTCATTGTGATCTGCCTGATTTTTTTTTCTGTTCTCATTTGTAGGCCTTACTTGGCCACACTGATACTGTCACCTGCGCCACAGCATCATTAGCCTATCACATAATTGTCAGTGGGTCCCGGGATCGAACCTGCATCATTTGGGATCTGAACAAACTGTCATTTCTAACCCAACTCCGAGGCCATCGAGCTCCGGTTTCTGCTCTTTGCATCAATGAGTTAACAGTAAGTAGTCAGTGGCCCACTTAGTTTATGTTTAGGAAAACAAACCAAATTATATTTTTTATGTTTTGGTTCGGTTCTGGCCAAACCTAATGAAAAATGCCTCTAAATGTTTTCTAAGTTGATAACTCAACAGAGCAATTTCATCTCAAAATCCAGTCACTGCTGCAGATTTTAAATAAAGAGAGAACAAGATTTGGTTAATATTTAAAAAGCATTCTAGAATATGCTTTCTTAAAAACAAGGAATTGTAGGCTTTTTTTTTTTTTTAAAGAGCATTTTGAGGCTCTGCGCCTGTGGCTCAACGGGCTAAGGCGCCAGCCACATACACCTAAACTGGCGGGTTCGAATCCAGCCCGGCCCGCCAAACAGCAATGACAGCTGCAACCAAAAAATGGCCAGGCGTTGTGGTGGGTGCCTGTAGTCCCAGCTACTTGGGAGGTAGAGGCAAGAGACTCGCTTGAGCCTAGGAATTGGAGGTTGCTGTGAGCTGTGATGCCATGGCACTTTATCCAGGGTGACAGCTTGAGGCTCTGTCTCAAAAAAAATTAAAAAATAAAAAAAATAAAGAGCATTTTGAAAAATTAACTCCTTTTACAAATGCCTGTGTGTAGTAGAGGGTGAGATTTACCCATACACAACAAAGTGGGTAAGAATGTAGAATGTTGCAAAAGGAATTCCTGCCCCAGACCAGGGGATGTTTGCATTAGGGTGAGGAAGGGTTCAAATCTGGAGAGGTAAATGAAAGAGTTGTAGCCTGTGAGTGTCTTTCAGAGTACTATGATTGGGACCCCACTCGCTGGGCTATGGAGAGGGAGGGGGTGATGCCCTCCTCACCATGGGGACCTGAGGGAGGAAGGAATTATGTCTCACATCTCAGACGTAACCAGGAGACTGCAAGTTGCTAAGAGAAGCCTCTCATTCAGCAAGGCACCAGAATAGACAGTGCTGGCCAAGAGAGGTCCTCAAGCAGTTGTACCTGATGTCAGCATGATGGGGCCCGTGCATGCTGGCCTGGTCTTTAGAAGGTAGCTCAGTGCTTCTTAACCTCTGAGAGTCAGAGAGAGAGCCTGGGTAAGGATGCAGAAGAATCAGAGTTGTGTCCTGGTGACCACAGGCCATGATGGGCTTATAGACTTCACAATGTAGGCTTTGTTAAGAATGTTCAGAATGTGTTGAAATATTTAAGGAAGTATATTCGGATTGTTCATTTGTTATGTGAAGTGAAAAGAGTAACATTTCAGTACCCAATGAGAGAAAAATTGTTATATAGCTACTTGTAGAACAGACCACAATGTTATCAAAGAATGATTTCTCTTCTCAGAAATAAATATTTTATATACAGATGAATAAAATGAGTCAGAATAAAATAATTGCACCAGCCTAGGAGCTTTCCACCTAAACCAAACCCACCTGAAGTGGACAAAGGGGGCACTCGTTACAAAGACGGGTTGGTAAGCAGGGGAGCCTATGGAGTAGGTTTACGAAGACTTGAGGACCCCACGCCCAAGTGCAAGTTATCACGTTAGAATGTACATGATGCCTCCTTGCACTGACCAGCCTTGGAAATCACTTCTTAGCTACGCAGACCCTCCCACC
Source organism: Perodicticus potto (assembly GCA_963574655.1). NCBI lineage: Eukaryota > Metazoa > Chordata > Mammalia > Primates > Lorisidae > Perodicticus > Perodicticus potto. Next base: position 98,095 of record CAUYRH010077999.1, read on the forward strand.
TCACCCCTACCTCTACTGAGGGCTGTCCACAGCCTCATCACTCTTATCTATGGAGACCCTCCCACCTTACCCCTACCTCTCATGAGGGCCGTCCACAGCCTCATCACTCCTAGCTATGCAGATCTACCCACCTTACCCTACCCCACCCCTCCCCAGGGCTCTCCTCCCTGGCCCAGGGCAGTTCTATGGGTGTCATTGCGTGATATTCATGTTGTTACCCACACAGGCAGTTTTCCTTTTGAAGGATTCTGCATCTTTGATTTCTATCAGAAGATAATAATATTATGCTTTTAGTTGGGTATTTTGTAGTCACTCAAAGAAAAAGGAAAAAGAGGGAGATTCAGTTCTAGTGAATGGCAGTAAGAGCATCTACCTGGTCACAGCAGGAGTACCCGGAGTTGAAAACGAGTGACACATGTGGAGGCAGACAAGTCACTGTGGATTTTAGGCCTTCGAAGGGTTTAGGAAGTTTTCCAGAATAAAACTTTGGGTTGGTCCTTCAAAGTTTGCCCCGAAAGAGCTTTACAAAAGTGTGGGTGCCTCAGAACCCTTCTGACCCTGTGTTTCTCTGAGTCAACTGCTTAATCCCATTATTAGAACACTTTCTTTTGAAGTTGTTTTTAACTTAGACACTGAGAATTTCATTTACAGTGAGCTTTGTTTTTGCTCTTACACACCCACTGGATTGCAATAGTCACTGTAGCTACTACAGAAACATTTTTTTTCTTTCTAAGATGCTTTTGTAATCTCTTAATAACTCATAAAAAAATGCCTCTAAGAAAGCATTTCTGTTTCCATTATGTTTCTCCAAGCAATATCAAGTCAGCTTTGCTTCAGTTTGTATTTTGGACCGATGCTGCCTGCAACCACCCTTCAGTAGTTCTTACGGCTCAACCTTCACAGTCTGCTGGAATGCTCTCTGATGGAGCACCCACCCCCCCAACCTGAGTAGCTATACAAAGTCTTGCTGGTACAGAATGGAGTTGCTGTTCCTTGTCTCAGGCTGAGACTAAAGCCCTAGTTAAAACTTACCTGCTGACACTCACAGTCCCAGACAGTTTGGTGACCAGTACACAGGGAGACCAAGTGACACTTTGCTAAGTATTGTTTGTGTTTGAGTTTTGGTTTAGTTCTTGCCATCTTAGTAGAAGAGCTGGGGAGGGGACAAGAAGAGGAGCAGTGGCAGGACCAGCAGGGACAGTGCAGTGCAGGTAGTGGTAGGAACCAGCCCAGTCCTCCTTCGTCATCCCCTCCTCATCCCCCCATTCCCTTCCTCATCTCCCTCATGCCCTGTTCCCCTCCCCATCCCTCCTCATCCCCCTTCTTCCCCCCCATTCCCCATCCCCTTCCTCATCCTCCTTGCCCTCTCCCCAATTCCCTCATCCCCCACCCTTCCTTCTTGGACTGGTGCTGCTGTTGGGCATCTAGTTCTCCCTCTGATTGCTGGCCATCTCCTGTAGGTCCTCATGTGTCTTCTGACTACACTGATCTCCACCAAGCCTTCTCTGAGACTGGTGCCCGCAGTGACAACTAGGCTCTCCTGGGGATAAGACGGGAAGCACGTGTGGCGAGTGAGCTTCAGATCTTGACTGTGCTGTTAATCATATTACTTAAGCTCTTTGCACCTCACTTTGGTCCTTCCACGCAGGGCTGGTGATAACTAATGTCCCAAGGCTGTTTCAGGGTTAGTGGAATGTCAGAGGTGCGCCACGTAGTAACTGGCTCACAGGAGAAGCTTCAGACAGCTTCTTCCTCTTAGCAGTGGTGGGTTGTGTTCTTATCAGGTTGGATAGAGCCCAGCCTGGTGAACTGAGAAAAAAGCTTGTTCTTTTCTACATTTGGAATTTATGAAAATAGTTATTAGCTCAGGGAATCTTAGGGGTTATTAAGTTTGCCAAGAGGTGACCCATGTCCCAGTCTTGTTTTAGTCCGCATTCTCCATCCCTGTTGTGAGTACACATTTTAGAAGAGGGTATTACAGTGTTACCAAGTATTTTTCTTTTCATTTATTGAAGAGACACAACTGTATTTAATCTGAAGTTTTTCTCTTCCACCCTGTAGTTTCAGTAGTTAGGCTCATTTTATAAGAGCAGGTGGATTCCTGCCTAAATGAAAGATATAAATAGATCTTGTGAACCATAGGAGGAAGAAGAGTGGCTCACCAGCTCCTCAGATTACAGATACCTTTGTTGCGGATTCAGACCTTGCTCTGCAGCACACCAGGGGTACAAACCTACCTCTGTTCTCCCTTTGTGATCTCTCTTGCCACAGTGTCCAGTCATCTTTGAATTCTTAAAGAAGCCTCTGTTTAGGGTATTTTTTTAATTCAGCAAGCACTGGCTGCATTCCAGTTTACTCAGAAGGTACTCAGCCAGCCCGGAGCCTAAGACTAAAAGCAACACACAGGATTTAGCTTGTATTTGAAGCCAGAATATCATATGAAGGAAGCAAAGAGAATGAAGAGCTTCTCTTTATCTTCCCAGGGAGACATCGTGTCCTGTGCTGGCACCTATATCCACGTGTGGAGCATTAACGGGAACCCCATCATGAGTGTGAACACGTTCACAGGTGGGAGCCAGCACATCGTCTGCTGCTGTGTGTCCGAGATGAACGAGTGGGACACACAGAATGTCATCGTCACAGGGCACTCAGATGGTGTGGTTCGGGTGAGTTGAAAGAAAAATTCATTAGGATATTTGTTGCCCTGCTGTACCTGAAATTTGTACCTGTCTACAGGTCAAAAACACCTAAACAGTTTGTAATGTTGTTCAGCCAACTCTTGCTCTAATTCAAACAAGCTGTGGCCAGTGTATTATCAGACATAAGGGGCATCACGTGACTTGGCCTCGCTTCTTCCTGTTCAGTAGACGTGTTGGTGCTACTAACCAGTTGACAGCCTGACCCAAGAAGCCCACTTATACGGAGTCCCATGACAGTCCACTGGGATTGCTAACAATGCAAACTGCATTAAGTGTGGAGTTTTCAGCTTGTCAAGTGGCTTCTCAGGGAAAACACAGCAAACAGGAAACAGTCTCTTTCACACACAGACTTTCAGAGCTTACACATGCTCCCAGGGCCTGCTCCCTGGTGGGGATCTCAGGTGATTTCACAGGAGCCCTGATGTGGTTCCTCCTTTTCTTAGATTTTTGTGATAGGCCTTACAGAAAATAAAGTCAATAGAGTATTTACGTTTGTAGTCTGTTCAAGCCTTTGAGTTTTCTGTCTCAGGAGATTTTTCTTGAGCCTGTTTTTCTTCAGTTGTGTTCTTTGTGAAGGCCGAGAGCAGCTGATTGCCTGCTTGTGGGCAGGGGTTGTGGTCACATGCTGAGACAGCGAGGCTGTGAACCCACCCCCTCACCATGCCCTGTGCCCCAGACAGCAGGTGGACAGCACGGGCTGCACACCCCTGCCCCCAAGCCTGTGTGCTGGAGAGCAGCATTTCCCATTGCCACACCTGTGAAAGATGATAAAAGAGCTCTGTGGCAGGAGCATGGGGATTCTGCTTGGAGACCTCAGTTATATTAAGTACATGCAAGAGTCTGAAAGGTGTTTGGAGGAAACAAAGTTCAGTTAGTTGAACCTTTGTTTAGACTTGTTTGACTGCAGGCCTCTCCCTGTCCTTTGAAACAGCTGTGACATGGAGGCAGTCCTTTGAGACATTTTCCAAGATACTGGGAAATTTAATTGTACGCGATAATAGAAATTAAGTTATCCATTTAACCCTGAGAGCTCATCTTCATTCAGTAACGTGTAAATTGTTTCCTTTAACTTTTTTATTTTCGTACTTACTGAAATTAGTTTTGGAGAATGGAATTTTTGCAAGTTCCTGAAACACCAGCTCCTGAGCCTGTTGAAGTCCTAGAAATGCAGGAAGACTGTCCAGAAGCACAAATAGGTACTCGATGCTCTCTATGAAATTATAAGTCGTTTCCATATTTCCTTTTATTTAAGCATCACTATGGGCAAACTTACACTAGACACCGTGAACAAAAGCCTACAGTTGGGCACTGCCCGTCCTGTGATTACTTTGGGCAGACAGGCAGGGTTTCTTCCCATCCACGGGGCACCATTCGTGGCAGTAGCATCTGTTGACTTTGACTCTTCATACTAAATACAGTCCTAGCTTCTGAGAGTACCAAAGGCTTGGGCTCTCGCTTCCAAAAATACAAAGTGGATCTGGGGGGCTCGGTGTGGGATGAGTCACACAAGCTGTTCTCCCCAATCCCTCGTCAGCCCTGCCCTCCGCATGCCCAGTCAGTGCAGTGTGGATCATAGGGTGGTGTCGGGTTCAGGGGCTCTTTACAGAGATAGACCAGAGTCCACCTTCAGAGTGCCCACCCCAGCCTGCTCATGTATGACATTAATTTGCACTAAAGCCTAGTGACCTAGGCCATTGTCTATCATTTGAGAAGCACTTTAAAATTTTTGAGTGAAATAGAGAGATTTTGATTCATATATGGAGTGACTGAAAACAGTAAACCTGGCCTGAGGTTTGCTATGCACTGCCCATCTCCGGAGAAGCAGCTCCCCTGAGTGCATAAGGGACTTTCTAAGAAGTTAGACCGTCAGATCCTCTGTCTAATTAATTATGATTAATTTTTATACACCAAGCATTCAGTGTTACTTAATGATATAAGGGAGTTACTGTGGGAAACTTTGAAAGATACAAGATACAAATCACTTCTCTTTGTAAGCTGAAAATACTCTTTGCTTTCCATGCCAAGAAATAGCAAAGATCCTATAGGGAGGCCATTTTAACACCTGTATATGTTAGGACATGCAAATTTTTACATCATTGATTGCAGTCCCACCAATAAGTTATTGGGGTGTTTGGGGACATAAAAATTCAGTTCAACAAGTGCTTGGGGGTTACCTGTTTATATGTCAGACATTGTATTAAGGGGTCCAGTGAGAAGTGAGTCACCTTTTCTTCTTGAACAAAACTTTTAAGTAAGTAGTACTGGAACATGATACAAATAAGTGAAGTAGAAGAAGGGGTTGAATTCAGGGTAGCGAGACATTTATATGTCTCCTTTTTCGCATGTGCTCAGATTGTGGGCAGGGTCAGGCAGAAGTGGCAGAGAGGAACAGCAGCCCACAAGGAAGGGTTGACCCTGGACTGTGTAGGCGCCATGGGACTTGAAGGCACTTGCTGGGGTGAAAAGGTAGACAAAGTAGGGGTTTGTGGGAAATCACAGCCATTTCCAAGGCTGCTTGTTTGGGAACCTTAGAGTTCATCATGATGAAGTCACTAGGGTGAAAACATCATTCACATTAGTCCACAAGATTTCTAACGAGTAAGAGGCAGGGAAATAAAGTATTTGTCTAAAAAAATAATGTATGTGGAGTGGGCTAGCGCTTGCATGCTCATTATTACTTTCTCACCTTTTTACCAATACATGTACTTAATCTATATACTACATCTCATAATATCCCAGGGCGTTGGCTCTGGGACCGCCTGCAGATTGCAAAATCCAACACACAAGTGCCTTATAAAATGCATAATTTTAAAATACATAAAATGCATAATTTGCATATAACCTATGCACATCCTCCCATACACCTTAGATCATCTCTACATTACTTATAATACCTAATAACAATGTCAGTGCTATGTAAATTGTTGTGATACTTCAGTGTTTAGGGAATAATAAAAAGAAAAAGAAAGTACATATTCAGTAGCCCACAGCATTTCCCCCAAATCTTTTCAGTCCATAGTTGGTAGAATCCACAGATGCAGAACCCTTTGAGAGGGAGGGCCAACTGTACTTGCTTCTCATGAATCTTCCCCAGGAGACTTTATTCTTAGGGAGTGGAGAGTTAATGTGAGAAAATGCAAACTAACAAGGGAAAGAGAAAGAAAATCCTAAATTAAAGTTTTCAGCAATAATTTATTCATTTTTGTAGTCCTTAACTTCTTGACTCCTGTATGCAAGGGCCCCTTCTCTTAAGCTTCTCTCTATTGTCCTGTAGAAAGAATGTCCAGAAGTCATTGTTTAGGGTGAGAATTTCAAGAACGCAAGAGGCATAGAACTAGTAACACATTGACTGCCACCCTAGAAAAAAATATTTTTTTCTTGGGGCCAGGGTGTTTTATTAAGCTAAGCATATTAACTGCTGTATATGAGTTATATTTAACTCATGCTAGTTTTGAGCCCAGGACCTCATGAAGCATATATAACTCACATATCTCTTGACCTAGTGAAACACTGTGGCCCCAAGGAAAAGAATTTTTTTTCTACTGTGGTAGTCAGAGTGCCAGAGATTGTATGAGCTATGCACACATCTCATATTTCAAAAGGGCCTGGGCTCAAAACTGATGTAAGCTAAATACAACTCAAATGGCAGCTCACGTGTTAAAGGAGTCTAGAAGACAGAGAAAATACATTTAGCTGAAGGTATTTAGGGTGAGATTTTAGAGAAAGTAGTGTTTAAATTGTGCCTTAAAAGGCAGATAACATTGGAACCCAAAGAGATTGGGAAGGGGCCTGGGCAGGGCCAAGGGCACGTGACAGACCTCACTGTCCAGGGGCAGGTCTGTGCAGAGAGCACGAGGCCACGGCAGGTTTGAGGCAGATTATGTAAGATTAAGAGGCAAACTATGAATTTTGATCAAAGTATTCCCCCAAATTCTTTCAGAACTTCTGCCTTTTTTTTTCCTGTGTTCTAACCAAAAATCCCAACATTTCTTTTCTTTTTTGTTATACTTAAAATATTATGTCTATGGTGACTTATTTGGTGGAACAAAGCTCGGTCTGACTGTGCCACGTCTCTGTTTTTCCTACTTTTCCAAACGCTTCCCAGGGCAGGAAGCCCAAGACGAGGACAGCAGTGACTCAGAAGCCGAGGAGCCGAGCATCAGCCAGGACCCGAAGGAGACTCTGAGCCAGCCCAGTAGCACCAGCCACAGGCCCCGGGCAGCTTCTTGCCGAGCCACTGCTGTCTGGTGTACTGACAGTGGCTCTGACGACTCTAGGCGTTGGTCCGACCAGCTCAGTCTGGATGAGAAAGACGGCTTCATATTTGTGAACTATTCAGAGGGACAGACCAGAGCCCACCTGCAGGGTCCCCTTAACCACCCCCACCCCAATCCCGTTGAAGTAAGGAATTACAGCAGATTGAAACCAGGTACGTTGAGGTCTAGTGTCTATTTCTTGGTCCTTGGAAGTGGTGTGAAGGGTGGGGGGAGGGTCTATCTCCGAAGTGCTCTGTGACTGGCCCACCATACGGGAAGGTGTCTGAAGTTTCTTCTTGTGTAAGGTGACCTTAGAGATTCTATCCTCCAATGATACTTGCAACATCCTGGGCATTTTCTAAAAAAAAAAAAACACCGCAAACCAAAACTGGATTCATTTACAAGTTGTGAAATCGTGAAGGCTTTTGAAAATAACCAAGTTATTGATTAATAAACAAAGCTGTATGTGCAGCTACCTTTGACCAGAACAGCATTAAAGGCAAGGTCCCCAAGAAGAGAAATTGCAAGCATCTTCTTACATTGAAGATTTCCCTTTTTTTTTAGATTCTTTTCCAGTGAGACATTTTCCAACCTGGGCAATAATTAATGTTAAGCTAGATTGCTTTACCTTCAACTAAGGCAGCAGAATTGCACAAGCTGCCGTAACCATATGTTGAGATGTCCTAGCTTTCAAGGCCACCATCTTAAGGTACATCTACCCTATGGTGGCCATGCTTGATTTAGGATGTCACATCCTCCACTTCTCCACTCCAGGCTACCGGTGGGAACGGCAGCTGGTGTTCAGAAGCAAGCTGACTATGCACACAGCCTTTGATCGGAAGGACAACGCACACCCAGCTGAGGTTACCGCCTTGGGCATCTCTAAGTAAGTGTCAAGCTTGTTCCATCTCCTCTTCCCATCTGAGTCATTTGCTTAGCCATGGCCCACACACCCCAGTCCAGTCTTTGGGAGAAACAGATTTCATCTGCATTTTTCATTAGTGTGAAAGAGGTAAATCTAGGAAAGAAACCTAACACTGTCTAGATTTTAATTCTAAATTTAAAAAAAAAAAAATTGCCCTCTCTGTTCTTGAAAGATACAGCAAGGTTTGATCCAAAGGAAGTTGAACTGTAAGTTCTAGATCAGCTCTCAGTTCTTTATCCATACTTCCTTTACCCCTGTCTCACATGCCCACGAAGAGTCGGAGGGCCTCTGTGCACGTCCCAGCAGAGGACTTTCACATAGTGACTGCTCCATCCTGTTTCCTTCAGGGACCACAGCAGAATCCTTGTTGGTGACAGTCGAGGCCGAGTTTTCAGCTGGTCTGTGAGTGACCAGCCTGGGCGTTCCGCAGCTGACCACTGGGTGAAGGATGAAGGAGGTGACAGCTGTTCAGGCTGCTCAGTGAGGTTTTCACTCACAGAAAGACGACACCATTGCAGGAACTGTGGTCAGCTCTTCTGCCAGAAGTAAGATGAGCTATGTGCTTTTTGAGTCTCCATAGATTAAATTCTTGGAATGTTACCTGTCCTGCACGCAGGCTCTGATTCACTCTGGTGCCCATTATGAAATGCTCTGTCAGTTTAGACCGGTCTTCACTCTTCTGTCTTCTCTCCTGGTACTACAAGTAGGAACTATTTCTGTCCTATTAAAAAGTCCAGAAATAATCACCTATTAAAAGTCCAAGCCCTGGGTCACTCCTGACTCAGAACGTGCAGGTGCAGACATTTCACGTGTTTGCTGTAGAGGACCGTGGAGAGGCACTGTGAGTTCTCCGCCCCTTCTCCTGTGGCGCCCTCACCGGCTCTCTCCCTTGCGTGCGTGTGTTGCCTCTGTAAACAGCCCACAGTGCTGTGTGTTCCTCAGCTTTCCATTTCCACTTTACGTAGCACGTATCCGCACGCTTCTATAACTTTTACTCAATGTTGTTTTGAAATCCATTTATTTAGGTAACTGTTCTTCTGGTATGTTCATTTTTAACTAGCATTAGTTATCTTACTGTATGAATATATCCAAATTTATTTCCCTTTTGGTGACATCTTAAGGGTTTTTTCCCTATTATTAATACTAAAACAATGCTGCAATGCACACCCTTATCTGTGCCTTTCTAATACACAAGCCAGAGTTTCTCTAAAGGAGGCAGAATGGAACTGGTAAAACGTATACTTACTCTTGACTTTAACTGGTCCTTGCCAAATTACTCACCAAAACAGTAGTGGTAGTTTACCCTACTGCTAACAGGGTGTGAAAGGTCTTCAAATTCCTAGTCACCCTCGGTATTGCCAAACCTTTTCACTTTGACCAATCTGATAGCTATGAAATAGTACTTTGTTGTCTTAATATGCAGTGCTAGTGAGCTTGAACAACTTTGCACATGCTTGTAGGCCACTTGAACCTCCTCAGGGGAAACATGGCCCGTTTTCCCTTTAGTTTTGCCTGTCTTCTTTTTCCATCTTCCTGGAGACTTCTTCATATATTCAGGGCTCCACTCCCTGTCTTTTATATGTCTTTCAGATTATCTCTGCCACGCTATGGCTTGTGTTTTAACTTGGCATGTTTTTTCTGCCACACAAGTTTTCAAATTTGATTCAGTCACATTTATTACTCTATGATTTTTGCTATTTTGTACCTTAAGAATTCTTTCCCTGTCCTAAGATCACAAAAATGACCTTATTTAGTATCTTTGAAAAGTTTCAAAGTTGTACTTTTGAAGTTCAGGCCTTTAATTGATTTAGAATTTATTTGGGGGTACTTCCCCCTGTGGAAAGCCAGCAGCTGTCCCGTGAGCATTGGCGTGGATGTCACCTCTGCTCCTGGGTACACGTGAAGACTGCTGAAGAGAGAGAGCCATTGCTGCCTTCCTGCAGAGACTCTCCAGTTGCTTTGGAGGCAGTTCCGAGGCTTTGTAGGCAGGATGGGCTTATTGGTAAGGAGGTGGGCTTTGGTTTTGCATTGATGAAACGCAAACTCGTCACCTCGGGCAAGTCATTGAACCTCTGCTGCAAGTTTGTTCACCTGAAAATGTGGATTATAAGAACTCTCCTCACAGGACTGTTGAGAGAATGAAATGAGATATGTCCGTGAGTAAAGTGGCAAGTACAGAGTCTGGCAAAAACAGGTGTTCTGCAAAAGGTGATTATTGGGGGTTTTTCCTAAGTCCTCTCTCCTGGGCAGTAGGATGCAAGATGAGGTTGCTGCCGGCCGTTCCTCTCAGGAACTTAGTGAGGTTGGCGGAGGACCCTTTCTTAGCTCTCTGTGCTTTGAGAGGTCTGCTCTATAAAACCTCGTAATCCAGTAATTTCTGAAAGTCATCACCCCAGTTTGCATACTGGACACGTCCCTTTTTTATAGTGTTTAATTTTAAAAATATTGTTTAAGTGCAAGTGGTTCTTTAAATTTCCACTAGTAGCAAATGTTGAGAACACTGAGCAGTGACCCTGCAGATGAAGTGCTGCCAGGCTTGTGCAGCTCCACCGTGCTCTCCACGCCATTGTGTAGTTCAGAGCTGTCGACAGTCCAGAGGTTACGCAGGTCCAGTGACTGTCCTGTAAACCCCATAAGCTTGTAGCACTTAATTTATTCTCTAGACACATTTACTGGTAGATTGGTGAAGTAAATGTAAATTACCATTTCAGTCTTGTGAAAGTTCAAGCTTAAAGTGATGTAATGCCCCACTCTGCTTTATTGCAGGATTGGGACCCTTGAATACTTTCAAACAATTTGAACATCTCTTAAGTACAGTCTACTTCAAGCAGTTCTACCAAGATAAATAGGAAATGAGGCCAGGTGTCCTGGCTCATGCCTATAATCCTGGCATATTGAGAGATTGAAGCGGGAGAATCGCTTGAGGCTAGAATTTTGAAATCAGCATGGGCAACACAGTGAGACTCTATCTCTACAATAAAATTAAAAAATAAGAAGTTAGCTGGGCATGCTGGTGTACACCTATAATTCTAGCTACTCGGGAGGTAGAGGTTTGAACCCCAGAGTTCAAGGTTACCACGAGCTACAGTGGCACCACTCCACACCAGGATGGTCACAGAGTGGGACCCTGTCTTCAAAAATAAAAATGAAATGAGAGCATTTGTACCAGACTAAAAAATGTCAAACTACCTGTTTAAGAAAACGGTTGAGTCAACTTGAACTTTATCTAATAAACACAGTGTAACCTAATTATGTGTACCCTTAAACTAATCTGAAATCAAAAAACAGATAAATTAGCTTTAAAAAAAATTGGAGAATGTATTAATCAAAATGTTTAAAAGCACAAAGAAATTTGATAGTGATCAAACTTTTCTTTTCAAATAGGCAATAAGTCTTCTAATTTCCAGTGTCAACCTCCAAGTAAAGACATTAACGTACGTGCCGAGTTTATAGCCCATGAGACCCAGTTCTGTGCAGGAGGGAAATGGCCTCACACATAGCTCTGCAGACCCACTGACTTCATTGTCTTAGAAAATCTTTTTTTTTTTTGAGACAGTCTCACTTTGTTGCCCTCGGTAGAGTGCTGTGGCATCAAAGCTCACTGCAACCTCTAACTCTTGGGCTCAAGTGATTCTCTTGCCTCAGCCTCCCGAGTAGCTGGGACTACAGACATGAGCCACTGCACCTGGCCATGTCTTAGAAAACCTTAACTGTGTTTTTTGTTCTGTTTTTTAATTGTCTTCGATCAAAGAAATCACTTCCCTAGCTCAATACTCCTTTTCTTCATAAACTAAAATAACACAGCAATGCTTGTAGTCCTTGGTCACAGCCCTTTGGCATTACACTCGCAGCTTTCCGTTTGTTCTCAGTGTTTCGGGCCCAGCGATCTGGGAAGACCTGTAACTAATTGGTTTTTCTTTTCCTTTAGGTGCAGTCGATTTCAGTCTGAAATCAAACGCTTGAAAATCTCATCCCCAGTGCGTGTTTGTCAGAACTGTTACTATAACTTACAGCATGAGAGGGGTTCAGAAGATGGGCCTCGAAATTGTTGAAGACTCAGCAGGCTGATTGAAGACCACAGTCTGTAGGCCTCTTCCCGATTCCCCTGTCACAGCGTGGAAGGGATTGGAAACAATCTCCGTTTACACAGCTCTTCATACCATGTGTCTGAAGCGTTGAATTCAAAGGGATCATTGAATAAAACGGGTGTAGAATACACTAAGGGGCAGACGCCATTCAGGTGAACCGCACAAGAAGGCCGCAAGGTGGTTCCCAGGAGCAACATTTCCAATATCCAGTTCTCCCTGACAACAGTGGCTGTCTCCAAGAGAAAAATCCTCACTTATTAACTGTCTTTTCTTGCATCTCATTTTTATAGAGCTACTCATCCTTATTTGGAAAAATGAACAACAACCAAAAAAGGCTTTTAGAAAATGGTTGTAAATCTGACTTCTTTGCAAGTAACTATATATATTGTAAATAGGTATAAAGGCCTTTTTTTCTAAATAAGGACTTACCTGCCTGTAACATGAAATTTCAAACTAAACCAACTAACTCAATGAACTACTTATGGTTTTATCTGCCATCCCTCACCTACCAATTAATTATAAATATGTTTTTTAAAAATCCTCAGAGACATTATCTGTGGTCTTTTTTTTCTTTTCACACCAGCCTGTGTGCCTGATGTCGTTTCTTTTGAGTTGCCCACAGTATCTCCACTTCAGCTAGGCTAGTAACCAAAATAATGTGGACCTTCTCTAGAAAACAGTGCGGGAGAGTAGGAGCCCCCAGCCGTAAGGAAACCTGGAAGTACTTGGGCGTCTTGTACCCGGCTACGCACCACCTCGGTGGTGTTCTTATGTAACAAGGCCCCTTTTACATGTGTATGTGGACTGCTGTTGGTCAGAGCATACCTTGTTAGCATTACGTAAAGATGGTCAGGTGACCCATGTAGCGCAGAAAACAGCCCTGCCTCTACTAATGGAAATATATTTGCATGTAACCCCAAATTAGCTTCTCTTGCATAGAACATAATAAGTATGTGTCTTTTGTGACACTAATGTTCTACTATATCTTATTTTCAAAAAAAGGGTTAAATTAAAAAAAGAAGAAAAATGTGTATAGAATTAACATATAAACTTTGTTGTAAAACTGGATCATGTCCGAACTGCTTAAAATTAACCTTTACCATTTAATGTCATCTACCTGAAAACAGTGAGATTTATACTGTATCAATGTCTATTTTTTTGTTTTTGCTATGAATATAATTACAGTATTTTAATATTTAGTTATTTAATTTGTTCTACTAGTTGGATACAGAACACACAAATCCAGGGGGGTTAAAGCTGGAGGGCTAAGGGATAAGGTTAGTTTACAGAAAATAGCTTTGGTGGCGGGATTTTTTAAAATGTGTGTTATGTACAAATATATAATATATATACATATAAAACAAATGAAACAGTTAATCTAGATTTTAACATTTTCAGATACTTAGTGATAATATTATGAACCATTCTGAAAGCTCTGTAATTTGAAAAATGTAGGATCATTAATGGCCCAAGAAGAGAAGGACAGGCCTTCACCCCCTCACAGGGGTGTCATACAAGGGACGTAGCTTTGGCTTTTCCAACTTTTCATCTTTAGGCCCTGGTGAGAGGCACATTTATGCACTAAAATGCACATATATGCACATGCATTCAAAAACAGGTGTCTGGTACAATAGTGATCTTGTACCTAACGGGCTGAAACCAGCTTAAGAACAAATTTGTTCTTCCTGATAACTAGGTCTCCAAGAGAAAATGTAAAGGCTGCTTTAGTGCCTTATGCTTACTAAATTTAAATCTTTATTTACCTAGGTTTGAGCCTACAGTCTATTTATGATTACATATCAAAGTTGATTAAAACACTTCCATTTCTAAAAGTTTCAAATATACTTGTTAATAAAAGGATTATTGGCATTAATACTTTAACTTGAAGAAAAGCTGTGTTCTGTTTTCCTTTCTGTGTCTTATTCCCCTCCACATTCCTCTTTCCCCATCACCAACTTACTTCAATTCTAATAAATAATGCCGATGTCCAACAGCTGCAGAATTGTGCTATCACATGATTGGGGCTCTGCCCCACCTGGCCCTCCGGATGGCTTGTAGCAGTGTTATTCTACACTTTTTAAAAGATATGTCCTCCTCTTGTCCATGAGCCATGTTTACCCCATATCCCATGGCAGAGGTGTTTTTAAGACTTGAACATATGAATGTGTGTATGTAGTTAAAGGTTATTCCTCTTTGTAATATGAAATTATATGGGATAAATACTTTTAAACTTTCCGACACAACTTCCATAACTAGATGGAAGCCAAAACCCTCATGATAGTATTTCCTCTGGCAGCTGGTGCTGTGGGCAACTGTTTTATTCAATCAGGGTTGTTTTTTTTTGGGGGGGGGGGGCGGGTTGTTGTTTTGCTTCTAATGCAAAAATCACAGACTCACTCACAGATACATACATAAACTAAACATATGGATATCTTTCTGTATTCCATGTAAATTTATTTACTAACATACATTCTCAACATGTACACCCAACTTTGTGGTCTGTATTCTTTCTCTCAGAGTACCTCACTGGGCTCTTGCCTGATCTTTGTAGCTTGTCCATCCATCCGTCCATCTGTCCATCCATCCATCCATTTTTCATCATGTATCCTAACATCGGTGTGTAGCGTGCAACTGTAATGTCATGCTTCTGAAGAAGAGAACAGCTGCCCATAGCAGCCATCCGTCTGGATAATAGCAAAAACACTCTAGATAAGTTATTTTGCACTTTCTTATGTATAAAGTTGGTAGAAACTTATTTTTGCTTTGTATCATTTAAATACATTTTGTTTTGGTAAATGAACTGTGTATAAAATATTTATGCTGTTAAAACTGTTTTTAGAAAGTATTTTTAATTTCAGCAAGTTTGGTTACTTGTTGCATGACTATTAACACAGCTGACTTTTTGTGTCAGTGCAATGTATATTTTTTGTCCTGTTATTAACTTGTAAGCCCTAGTATTGGCCAATTATTTGTACAGCAAAGAAGTAAATTGAAGATACTGGCTAAGACTGGATTGATTGTGGACTTTTGTACTATATTGCAGAACCCAATATCTGTTTCTTGGTGGTTATGTAAAAGGCCTGAAGAATTACTATCCAGTGTGCAATCTGTGAATCTGAATGTTCATTGTATATCTGTCTCTAATGCAAAAAGGTAGAGTAACACAATTACAATACATGATTAAACGCAATAGTCCAGGTACTTAAGTAATTTTTTTTTTCATTTCAAATAAATACCTACTATTTACCACCAAAAACAAAGAAAAAAAGAAAAGTTTTTAAGTCAGTTCTTTAGAAAAGAAAAAAACAAAAACAGGATGAATAATTTCCTAAAGTTTGTGTAGTTCTTTTCTAGCTGTGAATGTTTCTTTTAGAAGCACCTCCTTAAGATCGCAGAGATGTTGGCCTCTAAGGTTCCCGTTCCAGTTTCAGCTGAATATTCTAAAACACCAGGCTTCCTACGTTCCGAGCTCCCGAGTTGTGCAGGTGGCTGTACCTACGGGGAAGACCTGCCCACATTGCCTTTGCTCGTTGCCTTACTCCCTACCCATCACGTTGTGAAAAGGAACATCGTATGTGTGTTTGTACATGTGTATATACACACACATGTATCTCCCACTCAACTCCAGTCACATCAGGACTGCTCCAGCGCCCTGCCCTGCTCAAGTGCAGCAGCCGCTGGAAACTGCTCTGTGTAGCTCAGCCTTCAGTCTGAGGGCCTTAGCACACACACATCCATTTTTATTAGTAGTAGCTTGTTTGATTGTTTTTAAACTTACTTGGTTTTAGAATGGCCGAAGGAAGGTATAGAAAACACTTTCTAAGTTTATTTAGGCTGTTTTGATGATTTCATTTTTCCTCTGTCTACATATAGTAAACTCATTTTAAGCTTGAACGGCAGATTCCCAAATCTGAGAGCATTGTGATTATTGTGGATTCTACCTCAGTGCAGCTCCACTTTCAGCAGAAGTTAAAGAACTCTAAGAACTTTTAAAACAATAGCAATTTCTCTAAAAGTAAGTTAATGGAAGAGAAAACCCCGGGGCAGTTCCGTGCCTTTAATGTGCTGTCGCTCAAAACTGTAATGCCCTTGATCCTGTAATGCCCTTGAGAAGGATCACAGCGCACAAGTTTGAATGCAGAAATCCAGAGTTCAAAAGAGCAAATATGCAAATGATGTTCAGTAAGTCCCTCTTCTGCCATTTGCTTCTCATCTTCAACAGAATTCCCTCTCCACGCCTCACTTTAGGTTGGGACCCACAGGAACTGTAATAAAGGGCCGCAGTATTAGGAGGGTTGAGAACAACTGCTGTAGATGAAGTGGCCAACACCAGTTTAGTCTCTTTGCTTTATGAACACTCCTTTTCCCCACCCGCTGCAAGCCCTTTTTGTTGTTTCTTTTCACTTCTGCTGGAGTAGGCACAAAGCCAGACAACTACACTCGGACACACATGGTGTTTTGAGAGCCCTGAATGGGCATGAAAGCTGAAGCTGCAGTTGTAAATAGTGTGGGAGTTCAGGAAGCCTCTTGTTCCAGCGTTCTCTTTGCATCACGTTTTCCCATTTAAACACCTACCTGTGAAAATGGGAGGGTCTAAGATGTGCTTCTTTAAACTTCTGGTCTTAGGACATTTTGATCCTCAAAGGTTTTCAAAGACCCCAAATTGATTTTCCTTAGTTATTGTATTAGAAATTAAAACTGAGTTTTATATATACGGTATATAGAACTCATTTTAAAATAACAATGATAAGACCATGATAAATTAACATAAATAGCATATTTTTATTAAAAAAAAACTTTCCAGGCTGGACACAGTTGGCTCACACCTGTCATCCTAGCACTCTGGGAAGCCAAGGCGGGAGGATCACTTGAGCTCAGGAGTTCAAGACCAAGCTGAGCAAGAGCAAGACCCCATCTCTGTTAAAAATAGAAAAACTAGCTGGGCATAGTGGTGCAAGCCTGGAGTCCCAGCTACTCAGAGGCTGAGGCAGAAGCATTGCTTGACCCCAGGAGTTTGAGTTGCTGCAAGCTATGATGACGACTGGACAACAGGGTGAGACTCTTGTCTCGAAAACGAACAAAAAGGAAAACTTTCCAAAACAAAAAAAAATTTAGGAAAGTAAAATTGTTTTACGATTTTGCAAATCTTCTGTCTGGCTTAATAGAAGATGGGTAGATTCTCATAGCTGCTCCCACATTTAGTCTGCTGTGATACTCAGCTTCAGTTGAAGCATCTGAAGAAAATCCAGACATGTACTTGAGACAAGGAAGAAGATTTGATAGCTTTTTAAGATAATTGATTCTTAAAAGTTTTACGTTTAATAGCTTATTTCTTAAAGATTACTAAATCAAATCTGCAGTTACACCAGTGAACTTTTGTACTCTGTTTCATGAACCATTGGTCCTTCTGACACTTACCCGTCCACAACTTTACAGCATCGTGCATTGACTATTTAGAAAATATTTTTTAAATGCCTGTTCAAGTACCAAAGATAAAAAATACACACACTGGTTCCCAGATGTGGCTCATGCCTGCTGCAGAGTGCACAGATCTTCCAAGTATTGATAGGTTGGTTACGCAGTATCGTCAAAAAACTCAACATTATCATACATATTAAAATACACCCGCAGGCTCAGGAAATTTTAAGTCATGGTGGCTGACGCAAGATTTTAAAATTTTTGCTTAAAACCTAAAATCCTATCATTGGCAAAAAATAGAGTCTGCTGGTTTCTTCGAAGTGACAGGCTCAATTGTTAATTTCCAAGAATACTTTTGCCATCGGACCACAGTCGTCAGTTGCTCTTCCAGCCGCAACGGTGTTCTAGGAGAAAAGCAGCTAGTTCAGCTCGTGGTCACCACATGGAGCTTCTGTCCGAGACAACTGCCGGACTGCAGTGCGCGGGCAGGCACATCTCGTGCTGTGACACACTGCTTACGGATCAAGATTTACTAAAAGTAATCATTTTTACTCCTTCTCCAAGGGCATTCTTAGATTAGACAAGCACTTTATTTTCTGCACCTGGTGGCGAAGAGCATAATCCCTATTGCTAGCAGTTTGGTGCCACTGTCCTAATTCATACTAAGGTTCCAATAGTTTTTCCCAACCTTGCCCTTCACCTCAGTGAAAATATCAGTGCAATGAAAAGGGCAAATAGAATTTCAGTAGTATGACAAAATTAAACTTGGAGATGCTTTGATAGTGTCTGGGACCCCCAAGGCTGTGGAAACCAGACTGGGAGAACCGCTGGTCCAAGGAGAAGGTGCAGGTGGTGACACGTTCTACACGAACAAATCACGCATCCATCTCATACTTGGGCTTCTAATACGGACTTACAGGAGTCGCATTATTACTCCGGTCAGGACTAAAATTTTAATGTAAAAAAAATTGTCAGACCACTCTGTTAGCAATGGGTACAGTTCTGACGAGAGTTAACACTGGCAAGGAGAGTCAGCCTGGGCTCTCTAGTCCCCGTCCTACCACTTACTGTGTGTTCTGGGGACATGACTTCATCTCTCCGTGTCTGAGTTTCTTTATATGGAAATGTTTATTATGTCTGTCCACAGAGAATTGCTGTGAGATCAGACCCTGCAACACGTAAAGAAAAGGTAGTGCTTTACCAGCATGTTCTCAATACATTAATAGTGCTAATCTGGAAATATGCACAGAAAAGGCATGATACGCTAGAGCCTCTTCTGAATGCTAAATGAAGCCAAGGACACAGAGGCAGGATGTTAGAGCGGGGAGAGCCGGAGAGGTCATCACGCTCAAACCCACATGTAGCCCCAGACGGAAGGGCTGCAGTGGTGGTTGGTGCTCCCAAAGCCGAGCTGCTCCTTAAGTAGAATCCACCGCTCTGCTGCCAAGCTGACTCCTGGCCAGCGCCCTTTACAAGCAGCTCCTGGTTTGCGCTGTCCTTCAGGTGCCTGCAGTGCAGGTGTACTGAGCATGCTGTCCCAATACTACCCATTTGTAACCGCGTCCTGCTTTATCAAGAAGACAAAGCATCAGAACTTCAGCCTTGGCCTTCAGCTGTCATGCAAGCTGCATTTTAGTGCAGAGGACAGACAGAGTTGTTTAAAGAAAAGCGACTTGTTATGATCCTGCTCTCAAGCACTACTATAAATTTCAAACGATAACTCTACCCTACAAACACAGTATCTGTTCATAAAAGGAAGCCACTCCTTTAGAAACTGACTCTAGAAAAACACACCAGGGAGCAAAGGTCAATGAGGTTACAAACGTGAGGATCCTTCAGTCCGGCTGTGCTGGCCGGCTCTGCCAAGAGGAAAGAACCGTCTACTGAAGCAGCGTTGCACGTGTGCCTGGGGTTCTAGTTCCCATCTGCAAATGCAGATGGGTTTCCTTGGAGCAGGTTCTGCGGTCAGCTGCGTCTTGAGGGATATACAAAAATGACATAACTACGGTCTCCACAAACTTTCCAGCCTATAAACAAGAGGTTTGCCCTGCAGTTATCTGTCATTTAATTTTCAGCACGTGTATTCTATTCTTTCCTGTTTCTAATTCAGTAAAATTCTCATTAGTTTTAGCTCTGCTGTCTCTATTTTCATATCATTCTGTTATTTCATCATCTCATCTTTGATCCTTTACCAATTTCACAGTGAGTTGTATGATACAAAACCTTCCCAGGATATTCTCTTTTATTCCCTGGGTTGTTTCCCAGCAGAGTTCTTGCAAACTTCCTTTCCTGCCTTCTTGCCTGCCTGTTTCTGTTTTCTAAATGTCTTGCCATTGATTTTCCTCTTCCTCCATTTTAATTTTTTTTTTCATTTTTAATTTTGAGTACATAAATACTCAAATACATATATTTGTGTATATATATATATATAGGTTACATGTGATGTTTTGATATAGCCATATAATGTGTAATAACCAAATCAGGTTAAAATTGGGGTATCCCTCACCTCGGGCATTTATCATTCCTTTGCATTAGGGACACTCCAATTCCGCTTTTTCAGTTATTTTAAAGTATGCCCTAACTTGCTGTTAATTGTAATCATTTTGTTGTGCTATCAAATATTGTCCGTTCTATTTTTGCACCCATTAACCATTCCCATTTTGTCCCCTACCCTCCCCTGGAAACCACCATTCCAGTCTCTGTCCCCACAAGATCAATTGTTTGAATGGTTAGCTCCCACATAGGAGGGAGAACATGTGATACGTCTTTCTGCGCCTTATTTCACTTAAACATAATGCTCTCCAGCTCTATCCGAGTTGTTTGCTGCAGATGGCGAAGTTTCGTTCTTTGTTATGGCTGTGTCTATGTGCCATATTTTAATGACTCTTTTAAATGTGGATACTCCTGCCAAGACTTTATATCTGCTGTGATAGCGCTAAATGAATTTTCCTTAACACTGTCCCCACCCTTACTGTGAGGACAGGATGTTGTGATTCTGTCCACCTGGCTTTGCCTCCCACAGTTGACTCTCTAAAAGCAGTGACAGAGGGCCTGCTCCCTTGCTGGAGGGTCCCAGCCCCACCTCACACCCAGCAGGGCTCCCACCTCTTTGCCCCAGACTCACTGCTTCCAAAATCGGGACCGGGTCCTGGCTGTGCCCTCTGCCTGCAAACATCCCGGCCCCTCATTCCAGATGGGGTGCTGCCCCAAACCCTGGAAGGAGGAATGTTACATGAAGAACCCAAAAAGAATCTGGACAAGTCTTTTTGGGTTTAGATCACACTCTTTTTATCCAATCACATTTGTACACAGTTGTCAATCACGTCTATCCAATGAAGTCTCCATGAAAGGCCCAACAGGACAGAGTTCAGAAAGCTTCCGGATAGTGGGACAGCAGGAGGCTCCCGGGGACAGCACGGAAGCTCTGCACCCCTTCTCATAGGCCTCGCCCTGTGCATCTCTTCTTCTGTACCCTCTGTCCTTTATATTAAATTGGTGAGTGTAAGTGTTTCCCTGAGTTCTGTGAGCCACTCCAGCAAATTAATAAAACCCAAACATGAGGTCATTGTAATCCCAACTTGAAACCCAGTTGGTCAGAAATTCCACAGGCCTGGACTTGCAACTGGCATCTGAAGAGCAGATAGTTTTAGGGACTGAGCCCCCACCTGTGGCCTCTGACACTATCTCCGGGTACTGAAGTGGACGACACCCAGTTGGTGTCTGCTCCAGAACCGACTGCTCATTTCGTGGTGGGGAGAAACCTGCCCCTCTACATTTGGTCACAGACATCTTCTGTGTTGATGATTTTTGCATTGAGTTATAGAAGAGGCAAAAACCAATCTGGGTTTTTCCTAATGATGGAGAGCGGGCCTGCTGGATCACGCAGTGACTCCGTGTTTTACCTTCTGGAGGTGCTGTCACCCTGTTTTCCAAAACCCTTGCATCACTTTACATTCCCACCAGCAACAAGTTTGTGTTCTCAAGAACAGCACCAACCAGCCCACACTCCCTCTGTGTGTTAGCTTCAAATTCTCATCAAAATGTAGCATCTTCCATTAGGGAGCAGGCCACTTTCCAATATATATGGTAGGGACGGTACCTGTTACGGAAGCAGGGGACAGTGACAAGCTGTCCCAGCAGCTCTGATGCACTGAGGTCTGGACCTCCCCACCACCTCTCCTCATTCCTGCCCCAGCTGCAGCCAAGGTCAGGGGCCTTCCTGACACACCGTGAACCATCACCGACCAAAGCCCCTTCTACAATGTCTCCCCAGCTCATCTGCAATTTCTTTTAAGGGCAGGGGGGATTAGTTTAGGTACTCAGATGTCTTGCTCAAACGCGGTTCCACAGCCACACTGCATGAACACGCTAACCATTACTCAGGAAAGGACTGCGGTCCTGGGGGTCAGCAGAAATCGTTCATCTTAGCAGTGTACGTGATAGTTTACAGAATCACCCTTTCGGGGGGCCAATAAGAGCTACCTATTGTGAAAAAGATGGAGGCCCAACAGATAGCAGGAAGGTTCTGCCTACTTGGGAGCTAGAGCTGTGGGGCGAGAGTGAGCTTCCTCCCTTCAGGGAGGCTCTTACTTAGAACTCCTGTGAAGTTCTTTTGGCTCTGGTTTTATTTTTTAATATTAATGTATGTGCTTGGTCACTGCCCCTCCCCAGCTGAGGTTGTCATAGACTAGGACTTGTCCCTTCTCTTTCTGCTATAAAACAGAACTGTCAAGGTGGGACTTCTAGTGAAGGCTGAGCAGAGGGTGGCAAATCCTCTCTCTAAAAAGCATCTATAAAGCTGGACAAAATTGATCTTTCCACACTCTGGCCATGGGACAAGGGCATACAGCAACATGGAAAGCATTTATGCCTGGAAAACTGGGGCACACCGGAGTTAGTGGGGACTGGCCTCGGCTGCTCCACTCCCCCCACCCCCCACCTGCCACTGGCTCACAGGTCTGGAGCTGTCCCAGGGCAAGACAGACTGAGAGAACTCCAGAGGTCAAAGGGGACTCACTCAGTTTGAAACAGTGGACAATGTTTTATTTCGAATAAATGAATGAATGAACGAAGGTTTCTTCTCCCATGAGAAAATGGCACAACAAAGTCATAATGTGATTTGTTTCAGTTTTATTTTCCTATCTCAGTTTTGGTAAGAGTCAGAGCACTGAAGACATGCCGTGAACCATCACAGTCTATGGTAACTGGCCCCACTTTTCCTTTGGTGAACAAGGTGGTGTCTCTATGTTTGCTCTAATCAAAGTGCAAATGGAGAGGTACCACGAATGAAAAAAGAGCATGTGTGCGCTCTTCCTCCTCGCCAAGAGAAAATGTGCCCCCACCACCACAGGGGAAAGCAGGGAACTGTCCGAATCCCAGGTCAGGAGGTGAAGCGTCACTGCTTTCAGGGAACCTCCCAAACCGGAACATTCGGAACTATTAGTCACTGCTGTGAAAGAAGAGCCTGGGATTTCATTTTTCCAACACCACGCTGCTAACTGGGATTTAAACCCTCTCAGTGCAAATATAAAAAGGATCAAAGTCAGGGTTATATGGCTATATTTTGCTAAAATATATTCTATTTTAATATACATGCTATAAAAAGGTACGTTACAAAGGTCAATTTTAGAGCTCTGTTAAAATTAAGAATTCATTTTTTTACATCTAGAGTAATGTACACCCATCTCTAAAAGTGTATTTGAGAAAACCTATTACGGTGACTCCAAATATTTCTAGCCCTGTACCTTGTTTTTAACAATATTGACTTTGGAATACATGTCTTCAGTAATGCTCTCTTATCATTCTGTATCTCGCTGCCTCACCAATTACTTCAAATAAGAACGTAGAGGGATTTGCAAATCTCCAAGGAGTTCTGACTTGGGCAGACTGCCAAGTTTTTAATGTTAAGTTCCTATCACAAAATTTTCATTTAATTTTTTTAAACTCTGCTATCCTAAATTATTTTACGATCGAAATTCGAACCTGTCAATGTGCAAATAAAAAATGTGAGGTGTTGAAAATTAACTTGTGGGCAGCCCAATTGTCAAGGTGATCATCCCTCCTAGAACAACACTTCCAGGGCTGGTTCTGGGTGTTTAGGGAATAGTGTGAAACCCGCTGAGCCTGTTCCGGGGAGACGAGCCAGCCGAATGCATGCCAGCCCAAGAAATGAAGTGTGGGTGCCGAGTGCTGGCCACGAAGCACACGCAGAGGCTGAGGGTGGACGCACCTCTGGACCCCAGGGGACCCCGCAGCCTTTTAGCCGGACGGAAGCATAAAATAACTGAAATTTGTTGCTGATTTAAACAAAAATATTTACTCTTTTCATTAGCAAAATACTCTTTATAATAGAGCTATTTCTCCCCCTGAACATTTTAACCAGAAGCACTGGACAGTGAGACACAGATGTGGCCGTGGAGCGCGCGCGGCAGCAGCGGCTCATACGTCCACTGATGAGACATTTCCTCTCACCGGGTGACAGTGTCCAGTCCACCAAAGGAAAGGTTTGGCATCTGTGTGCTTTTTTCTCTCGGAGGGAATCACTTCTGCTTGATTTCCATTCTTAGAAGAAAAAAATCATCAGCCGATGTCCTCACATGTGTGACATGATGCAAAAAAGCAACGAGGGCAAAGGTGAGCTGGGAGCAGGTCTCCAGGCCTGCGTTCCTTCTTGCTCAGTGAGTCCCCAGGGCGCTGCCCCGAGGACCAGCGGGGAGGCAGCGGGGACAAGGGCAGGACTCTCTTGGTCCGGCATCCCCCACTGTGCTTCAGCCACCCTCTCCACTCGCTCCCCCATCTGTGCTGGCAGCTGCAGAAAGCTGGTTCAGGGGGAACAAGGAAAGGAGACCAGGCCACACGTCCCTGTCCAGGCTGCCTCCTGGGCTCCCCGCCTCTATGGAGATCTGAGCAGGACCTGTCCACAGTAGACTTCATGGCAGAATTCTGTTTCTCTTGACAAGATTTTGCGAGGTTGTGTTTTTCTACATGATTTTATCAGAAGGAGAATTTGATCCCTGCTCTAAGAAACCAGTAATGGCAGAAATTTCAAGTTCCCTCTCCTGATTTTTTTTCTTTTCCTCAATATGTCCTATACTTTGAACCTACCTAAAACAGAATGTTTTCCCCTGGCAAAAGATTACTGCTTTGAAAAGGGGACAGTCTTTCTTTATTTTTTTGATCTGACTAAGCCCTTTAGAAAATACTTCAGATAATGTGAGGAGGAAGTTCAGGAGAACCCACTTCCTGCTGTGCCTTGCATAAAACATTTTACTAAAATTAAGAGCCACTCCAAGTACAAAAGTAAATATTTGTGCAAAAGGGCACACTACCAGGTGCAATTTTAAGACATCCTCAACTTACTCATTTTATAGGGCTTGACTCTTTAAAACACAAGTCTTTTAAATCACGGAATCTAACAATTAAGAGGAAGGAAGTTCACATCAGAAAACACACTTTAGAAAAAGTATAGGATATTTTGCTGGAGATTTGCTACTTATCTCATAACTTAGATCAAGTAAGTGTGT
Organism: Perodicticus potto; assembly: GCA_963574655.1. NCBI lineage: Eukaryota > Metazoa > Chordata > Mammalia > Primates > Lorisidae > Perodicticus > Perodicticus potto. Next base: position 123,004 of record CAUYRH010077999.1, read on the forward strand.
GTTAAATATTCACAGTAATTTCAGAGAGAAACATTTGTGTCTGTAAAAATTTCAATCTATTACATTTGCAACCATTTTTCTAGACAATCACAAATGTCACCATCAGTGCCTTCCTGCAGGGTCCCGCCGCGTGGCAGCTCTTCCCTCTGGAGATCCAGTTACACCTTCAAGGTGGGCTGGAGGATCCCTTTCTCAATAAGATGAGTCTTCAGGGTTTTATATATATTCAACTGCTGTTCTGGCTGGAGCACCAACAGCTGCTGTAGCACTTTGCTGGGATTTGGACCCCTGATGACAAGGCAGAGAAGACAAAGTTCATGCTGTTTTAACAGGGCAGAACGAGGAGGTCTACATCCCCAACTTAAAGTAAACCATTCCCTTAAGCGTGGAGTAGCAATCTTTAGAAAATTGAAACAGCTATTAATAAGAGCTCACGTTAATACCCAATGTTGGTGTCAGGGTGTTGGGAGGCCTACTACAGCCATATGCAAATCCATCCCCCTCCCCCTCCTAAGACAAAGATGCAAAGGATATGGCCAGCCCCACCCTGAGAAGTTCTAACAAGACCCTAACCAGACTGGCAGCTGTGGAATTCACCCACCCCTACTGTCCCTTATAAAAGGGGTCTCTAACTGCCTGGGGCTCAGAAGCCATCCTTGCACTGCCCAGGCAGATCACCCTCCCCATTCAATAACCTGGCCTGAACATCTCTGCAGCTTCATCTCTGGGCGACACCGTTTACACCTTTCAAAGGGGATAAAAAACCCAGAATGATCTGCTTTGAGAAGCACAGAGTGCAGGCGTGGAGAAATGGGGTGCAGGTGGGGAGACACGGGGCTCAGGTGGGGAGACAGAGGGTACAGGTGGGGAAACACGGGGCGCATGTGGGAAGACATGGGGCACAGGTGGGGGGACATGGGGCTCAGGTGGGGAGACAGAGGGCACAGGTGGGGAGACACAGGGCTCAGGTGGAGCGACACGGGGCTCAGGTGGGGAGACAGAGGGTACAGGTAGGGACACGGGGTGCAGGTGGAGAGACACGGGGTGCAGGTGGGGAGACACGGGGCGCAGGTGGGGAGACACGGGGTGCAGATGTGGAGAGCAGGCACAAACACAAAACACAGAACACCACAAGGGGGTTCAGGAGGTGTGGAGCAAGTGCTACAGGAACCCTCCACAGGGCCGCCTGAGTTAAAGGTGAGGATAAATACCCAGCCCTGACACTGGAGGAGACATACAAAGCATTCCAGAAGGACAACTGGAAAGAGGGCTTCAAAACACAATTTAAATTTTTAGCTTCAAAGAAACTTCAGATGATGGAAGGGACTTTGTTGAAGAAATATCCCCAGGAAACTGTGAATGTTCGAGAGACAAAACACAAGGAACAAGTACACTGAGCTGCATCTTAGCCTTTGTTCGCAGTCTTAGGACCAGCCGCAGTCTCAGCCTAGCAAGTGGCAAGACTCAGCACTTCGGGAGGCTGAAGGTGGAAGGATTGCTTCAGGTCAGGAGTTCAAAACCAGCCTGAGCAGCATAGTAAGACACCATCTCTACAAAATAATAGAAAACCCGGCCAGGTGTGGTGGCGCACACCTATAGTCCCAGCTACTGGGGAGGCTGAGGCAAGAGGATCACTAGAGCCCAAGAGTTTGAGGTTGCTGTGAGCTGTGATGCCACTGCACTCTAGCCTGGGCGACAGAGTGAGACCCTATGAAGGGAGAGAGGGAGGGAGGAAGGGAGAGAGCTCAGTCTTAGCTAAACCCCCAAACAGAAAGCAAATCAAAGCAGCTCTGCTTTAAAGTCCAACGGGTTGAAAAAAGATGGAAGTAATATGTGGGGACTGGCACAGAATCCTGAGGAAGATATTCTCATGGGTAAAGAAATTTATGATTTATAATAGACCATTCAAATACAATGATAGGAAACAGAAATCCCAGCAATAAAGAAATACCTGCTGTATAGCGGTATCCCAGTGAGGATGAGCAGAGGAACTATTTACTCTGCAAATCTCTGACTTAAAAATTTGCACAAGAGCCCCGATTAGCCTCCCCATGGTCACTGCAGTGCCTGTGGCTCACCCGCCATGAAATGGTGCCCATATGCCTCTCACACTCAAGACAGAGTTAGTTTCATTACATTTCTTAAAAAGACTCAGCAACTGCATTGCATAAGCCCAGAGTAGGGGCCTACCAAGAAGAGTAGGCTACTTCAGCAAGTTCAGCTAAATGCAAAATCCTGTCAGCAGGTGCTCCCAGCTAGCAGCATCCTGCACTGTCTCTGCATTTCTAACAGTCTAAGTATTTGCTTTCGAAAGTGGGGACGACATGGCCGAGCGTGATCTCTCTACTGAGAGAACAGCAAAGTAAAAAAAAGACAGAGTATGAGTTAATGCCCTAAGAAGCTATCATCTTCTGAAAACGAAGTTTTAAAGATTTAATCTATTTAACAAATAATTACTAATACCACCCCCAAATTTATATATATTACTTATACATATAAATAAAATTCTAATACATTAAATACCCCAAATAAAAAGAGACAGATTGTCAAGGAGTTATAAAAAAAAAACAAAACAAAACAGAAAAAAATCAGCTCTAAAAGAGAAATACACTAAATATAAAGATAAATAATACTAAAAATAAAAGGAACGACAAAGAAATTACTGTGCAAACAAACTAAAATAAGCTGATGTAGCTATTCTAATATCAAACGAAGTAAACTGTCAGGCAAGCAATAAAGATGGACATTGTCTAATGACAAAAGGGTCAATTCAACAAAGAGATTGGACAATCCTAAACTCGTAAAGACCTAATACAACCCAAAGTATATAAAGCAAAAATTGATAGAACTAGAAATGAAAATAGACATGTGACAGGGACCCAAGCAACGACCAGGGATGGGAGGGCTTATGTTCTCGCCTTCCTAACTGTTAGTACTCACGGTCACTGCAGTTTCACAGTCGGGAAGTTAAATCTCCTCATGTGTCAAATCCACTCCCATCTCCCATTAAGGACCATGACGTAGACCACCATGTTTTGTGAGTTGTTCAAATGTATGTAAAACAATTACAATTTAACCATACTTCTCAGGGTGATAACTCCAGGGCTACTCTTCCCTTTGATATTATAGATTACCACTGACAGAAAAAGTTAACTTATTCAAACTGATGTCAATAGCAGTGAGACCTTAAAGAAATCATCTAAAAAAATGTGTTAATGTAAAAGTACCTTATAAAACTTGTGATGTACACGTGCACGAAAGTTGCCATCAAATACTGACAATCAAATCTGTCCATTATCCCACCATGTCCAGGAATGGTGTTTGCAAAATCCTTTAGGAACAGACAAATATATTAGCAAATTTTCAGAAAAATCACCTGTTATAAAGTTCCTATCTACAAGTGTTTCCTTGGCATCAGAGACTCTGTAAGGAAAATAAACACAGTAGAACATCTGTGCGTTGACCACCCAAGGGGAACTAAAACGGGACGGTCAACATAAGGAACTAGGCCTACTCTGCTGATAATGAACATGGGGTGTGTGTCTAGTCTATAGAATCAGATCAACTTAAAGGGGCAGTCAATGTAGGGAGGTGGTCAACATGGAGGGAGGTGGTCAACATGGAGGTTCTATTGTACTTTACTACTGGATTTTTTTCACTAAATACACACTAGAACATTTCCAACAGATTAAAACCAGATTTTCTGAATACATGCTCATTCTAAAATAATTTCTGAATTGACCCATACCATCCAAACACTAATTAAACACTAATTAAATCTAGCACTGAATGCTTTTAGTTAACAAAATATTTTCTAAATAAAAATTCTATCAGCTATTACTAATCTAACATTTTATGGCCTATCCTTTTGCTTAATCAGAAGTTGTTTGAGTAGCTACTGACATTTTAGTGCGCCTGACAGATGTACAACTGATTCTAACTCATGTTTACCCTAACAGTTCTTACTTTGAAATAAACACTTTACTAATATGATACTTTTTTTTAACTGTTGGAGTAAAAAGAAAATCACACGGCTCGCTCCTTTGGGACACATTAGTTCATTAAGTGGCCAAACAGGGAATGAGGTATTAGCCGTGGGCATCAACCGTGGGCAGACACATTCACGTCTGTTCTCCTAGTTCACTCAGGCAACTTAAAAACACCTGCAATGCAATAGTGATCGCGTCTTCATTTCAGACGTGAAAAAAAAACGAAAAGAAAACTCAGGATTCACCAAGAAACCCTGGACTGTCCCTGAGACCGTTACAAGAATGCCATTCTAAATATGACATTTCTGTTTAAAATGGTTATTGAAAAATCCTTTGGTAGGTTTTTGCCAGCCATGTCCTTCCTTCTCTTCCCCAGTCACAGGAGCACACAGGAGCCCGTTGCCCCGCTCTGCTGCGAGCCGGCCCGCCGCCGCGTGGCTCTCTGTGGATGTGAACGTCCCCTCGGGGCTGAGCCCCCAGGCACAGGCCCTGCGTCTGTGTGTACCGTGTACTTTGTCTCGTGCCTTCTCTAGCTCCTCTTCTGCACTGGGAGCTCTCCTTAGACTTCTCTGCAGGACGCATTCTCCTCTTCCCAGCTCTCTGCTCAGATGACACCTCCTCAGAGAGGCCTCTCCCCACCCCCCACCTCCAGCAGCCTCTCTACTGGCAACACTCCAGCTCAACTCAGCCCTGTGAAGGAGGCGAAGATAAAACTGCCAACATAACGGGTCACTTTGGGATGATCTCACTTAAAGCAGAATAATTTTACATCTCTGGAACAAGGATCAGCAAACGACGTTCTGCAAACCAAATCCAGCCCACAGCTATTTTGGTAAATAAAGTCTTATTATGATACGCAGCCAGGGTGAGGTACAGTGGTTCACGCCTGCAATCCTAGTACTCTGGGAGGCTGAGGTGGGAGGATCACTTTGTCCAGAGCAAGGCCCCACCCCCCCATCCCTACTAAAAATAGAAAAACTAGCCAGGTGTGATTGGAGGCCACTGTAGTCCCAGCTACTCGGGAGGCTGAGGCAGGAGGGTCGCTTGAACCCAGAAGGCTGTTGTGAGCTAGGCTGAGGCCCTGGCACTCTAGCCTGAGTGACAGAGTGAGATTCTGTCTCAAAAAAAAAAAAGAAGGAAAGAAAAGAAAAAAGAAAAAGGAAGTCAGCAAGGCCCCTTCACTGACATCTTCTCTATGGCTGAGAGGATTTCACTGGAGTAAGCTGCGGTCTGGAAAGCCGAATATGTTCATCATTTGCCCTTTGCAGAAAGGACCTGATGATCCTGGGCCAGCAGTGTGAACAGTCAGTTACAAATCCAAAGGCTCTGCCGCCTGTCCCTTCCAGTAAGACTGTGGCCAATTGCACGCAGTGGCTCACGCCTGTAATCCCAGCACTCTGGGAAGCCAAGGCAGACAGATTGCTTAAGCTCAGGAATTCAAGACCAGCCTGAGCAAGCGTGAGACCTTGTCTCTACTGAAAAAAAAAAAAAATATATATATATATATATATATATAAACTAGCCGGGCGTTGTGGCAGGCACCTGTAGTCCCAGCTACTCAGGAGGCTGAGGCAAGAGGATCACTTGAGCCCAAGAGTTTGAGGTTGCGGGGAGCTGTGACACCACGGCACTCTACCCAGGCCGACAGAGTGAGACTCTCTCTCAAAAAAAAAGGAAAAGAATTAAATTAAAAATAAACAAATAATTAATAAAAAAAATATAAAAGACCGTGGCCAATGCATGGCTGGATTCTTAGAATGAGCCCTTGAAAGATGGAGATTCTCTGTCTGTCCCAACGTTAAGGGACACACGCCATTTGCATAAGTGAGACTGACACAACACCTTGAAATGGATGGACGTGGCGAGACCGAAACCTGACAAGAAAGAACACACTCAGGTCACGCGGGCAGGGATCCAGAGAGGCTGAGAAGTTCCTGCCTCGGGCTTCATGGAGACCAAGAGTGAACTCAACTCCAGCTAGGTTATCCTCTCATAAGGTAACAAAGAAGCTAAACACACACCTTGATTTTGAAAGCTCTTTTGAATCCACTGGCAAAGAAGCCTCCAAACGGGCCGATCAAAGATGCGAATGTTGAAAGTGCAATGCTGTGTATCTGGAAGGGATACAAGCTCACTGTTTCCTAAAGAGGAGGAAGAAGGGGAGGGTGAGGCCAACAGCACGGAAATCATATTTGCACATGCCACCAAATGTAAGAACCGTGATGTCGAGTATATATACAAGACGTATACAGCACATTTCTGCTAATTTCACAGACTAAGAATGGCAGAGAGGAGTACACGGCAAGCTTTCTGCGTCGTCGTCCTCCACTTAGCCAGCACCCTGCCCTCCCGCTGTGAGGACACGAACGGCACTGGGAAATCTCACAGAGGGCAGGCTACCTTCCGGTTTGTCCAGGAGCTTCTACATCTCAATTGCAGGCTTACGGAGAATCAGTTACTTTCTCAATTTGGTTGCTTTTGACCAGCAGTACCTTGTTTTTGTAATTATGTAACTTATTTAATATACTATATTTCACTTTAATTTTATATGACTAAATAAGGCTTTTTCTCCTGACACTAGGTGAATGCCGTGGAAACACATAACAATAAGTGGCTTAAAGAAGATGCCAGAATAGGCTTCAGTGAGACCATTATAAAAGGTTTGGGAAGAAGCACAGAAAAATTGAGAGGGGCCAAGCGTGGTAGACGATGCTTGTAATCCTAGCACTCTGGGAGGCCAAAGCAAGTGGACTGCTTGAGCTCAGGAGTTCCAGACCAAACTGAGCAAAAATAAGACCCTATCTCCACTAAAAATAGAAAAACTAGCTGGGCATTGTGGCAGCTGCCTGGAGTCCCAGCTGCTCGGGAGGCTAAGGCATGAGGATTGATCAAGCCCAAGAGTTTGAGGTTGCTGTGAGCTATTACACCAGAGCACTCCATCCAGAGTGACAGAGTCAGACTCTGGCTCAAAATAAGTAAATAAATAAATAAAATTGAGAGAAATTCTGTAGACAGATTATTTTGGAAATCCTTAGTCCTTGCTCCTTTTAAAATAACCTGAAACTATTAATTATAAACAGTTGCATAATGGGTGTGGTTCAAAAAAGATGTTTGAGAGCGGCGCCTGTGGCTCAGCGAGTAGGGCGCCGGCCCCATATACTGAAGGTGGCGGGTTCAAACCCTGCCTCGGCCAAATTGCAAAAATAGAAAAATAGCCGGGCGTTGTGGCAGGTGCCTGTAGTCCCAGCTACTCTGGAGGCTGAGGCAAGAGAATCGCCTAAGCCCAGGAGTTGGAGGTTGCTGTGAGCTGTATGACACCATGGCACTCCACCGAGGGCGATAAAGTGAGACTCTGTCTCTACACACACACACACACACACACAAAGATGTTTGAGAACACCAATATTTGCACCTGTTCTGAAAGCAACACCTTTACTCCCCAAGTGGCAGCATCAAAAGGTTTATAGTTTGGACACTGAAAAAATCCCCCTTGGAATCTACTTGTTAAGCACTTAAGGCCAGAAATAGTTTGTTCATTAATCTGCTTCTCAAAAATTGTGGATTTTAGTTAAAAATAAAATGTTTCAGCTATAAATACATGCCTGTGTGTGTGCACACAAAACACACACATGTGACGGTTCGATTTCCCACTTTAACCAACCACCCAGCAATTCTGCTGACACAGATCAAGAAGGTTCCTTGGGGAGAGTGTCAACACTCGGCTTTAGGGAAAGACCTCACAGATACCTTTACACTGCCGCAATGTCCCTTTGGAAGGAAAACCAATTTTTAAAACCAGCAGCTTTCTGTACTCATAAACGCCCTCTAAAACTCAAGGGCTTTTTGAACTGGTGAATTTTAATTAAGTTACTTATACCAGTAACATGTGAAACTCATACTAATCCACTTGATATGTAAAAACCTATGAAATACTGAAAAAATGCTTTCAAAACAAATAGAAAATAAATTATCATCAGTTTTTAATCATTAGGCAAATAAATTCCTAGTGCACAACTCATTTCAAGTTCAAGATAGAGAAATCCGTGGGGGATGGAATGCAATACTGATGATAAACACTCCTATGTCAAAGAGTTATAAAGATTTTACAGAAGGGCGGCGCCTGTGGCTCAAAGGAGTAGGGCGCTGGCCCCATATGCCGGAGGTGGCAGGTTCAAACCCAGCCCTGGCCAAAAACTGCAAAAAGAGAAAAAAGATTTTACAGAAAATCAGTTACATCTGAATCCCACTTTCATTTCATTTATTTTTTTTAATCCCAATTTTAAAGAAACTTATCTTCAAAGTGGAGGATCCCTAACCTTGAACTGTTACTCTTACCCGTCTCAACGCTGCCTTTAGAAAGGGTGGAAGTGGATAACTCTGAAGCTGGAAAAGCTCGGAGGGCTCACATTCTGTGACAAAGGAGTTCACATCACTCCGGTATTCCACGGGGCAGACAAAATACTGGTATTTGGATAACACGTAGGCAGCCTGAATAACAAAGCAAATACATATACGTTAAGTTACGCGTCAGAAAGGCCAGAATTGCTTTGTATTTACATTCAGCCATGTATTGTTAAAGTTAGATGGTCAGAACAGAATTATCCCAGCAAAAGACTTGAACGACCTTTAGAAAAATCAAATAGTTTTTGAAACCAATGAGATTTCAACCTCTGCATGACCACAATTATAAAGATACAGGAGAGTAAAAGGTTTAAGTTTTTGCAAACAAGCTTGTGTTAGTTTCATCAGTTAATTAACCAGTGATTCAGAATTGCTGAGAAATAGTATAAAATAGCATAGGTTAAAAAAAAAATACCTTTATTCCTAGCCACTCCTGAAAACTCTGACTAAATTATTCTTTCCTAGGCCACATGACTACAGTTTTTAAAACTAGCTATTTTCTCCCAGGAGTATAAACAATGCATAAAATACAATATCCTGTTATAAATTTAAATTGCAAGACAACAGTTTATTCTCTTTGTCTTCTCTCTTGTAGCCATTAAGAATGGTTTACAAAAATTCAAGTATCATTCTAGAATAGATATAAACTGATTTTGCTTTCAAATAATGTTTCTTTAAAACCATTTGCTTGAAAATACAGATAATTTCCCTCCCCCTTATTTGTCTTACATTACATTCTTTTTTCTTTTTAGAGACAGAGCCTCACTTTGTTGCCGTTGGTAGAGTGCTGTGGCATCACAGCTCACAGCAACCTCTCACTCTTGGGTTCAAGCAATCCTCTTGCCTCAGCCTCCTGAGTAGCTGGGACTACAGGCACTTACCACAATGCCTGGCTATTTTTAGAAACGAGGTCTTGCTCTGGCTCAGGTTGGTCTTGAACCCGTGAGCTCAGGCAATCTACCAGCCTCGGCCTCCCAGAGTGCTAGGATTACAGGCATGAGCCACGGCACCCAGCCAGCATTACATTCTTATATGGTAGCCCTTTATTTTCTTGCAATAATATGGCTATTCGTGTAGTATTTCTAAATTAATCTTTAATATTACCAAATTCTTATAATATTACTTAGTTTAATAGTTTTTAAATTATCCTGATTTTGTAATGTAAAAACAGTAGATGTGGCTGGATCTCTTTTCATTCCATTTATCAATATTATCTCATTAATATTCTACAACAAAATCTCTGGAGTAATTTTATCAAATTTTATAGGGATTTTCATTGAGAATGCTCTAGACTTACAAATTAAATGAAGGAATTATGGTGGCTTCCTACCTAGGATCATGGCATAGTTCCATTTATTTATATATTTATTCCCTCTCAAAGTTTTATGTTGTTACTAGTTACTCTACATTTGGGTAAAGAACATAACTAAAGCTGTCAGAGGCTAGATGGTCAAAAAATTACACTTTGTAACAGTAATTTCTTTGTGTATTTATCTTACATTCAGCCATTTTACTGTGCCCTTATGGATTCTAACTAGGCAATTTTTAATAAAAAGCTAAATTTTACAACTATAAACTAATTTTTAAAACAAGAACAGTATCAATTAATCATGACTAAAAGTAAATATTAATTATTTAAAATTAACAGACTCTTGGGCAAGGTGGACTCACAGCAGTAACCACCCTCGGCCACGTGTGTAAGAAGGCAGAACACTTCAGCATTGTTTGTGTTTTCTGCTGTAACTCAGAGGCACCACTGCCCAGTACCTGCCTCCCCCACAAGGCAGAACAGCTGTTAGAAATTGCTGAATCACAACAGCACCACAGGGGTCTCAAGCCTGGCTGTGCAGTAGAATCACCTGGAGGAGTTAACGGGCCTGGGGAGGACTAAGGCACAGATTTCTGTTGAAGCCCCTACGTGATTCTATGTGCAGCCAGGCTAAGAGCTACTGAGTTACAGAATAGGTTCTGTTTAGTTGGTCTCAACAGATACATCAGCAAGTTGTGGTTTAATTTTTTCAGGTTTACAGTAGACTAATGAACTTGGCATCATTTTACAAAATAAATATAAGATAAAAATCCTAGTAAAACTCACAGTGAATCCAAACACGACTGTGGAAAAGAAGCCGCCAATGAATCCTTCCCAGGTCTTTTTAGGAGACAGCTAGAAGGCCAGATAAAACGAAAGCGCGTTACCGCATCACAAAACAGAGCCCACGCGACTCTCTGCAGGGAGTTCCTGCAATGCCTTGTACATCGCTCTGCTTTCTCCTTAAGATCGGTTAGAACCCTTTCCCCCTTCATTCTGAGATCGTGATTTGCTTGTGTCAATCTCTCTAGGCCGTTAAATACACAAAAAGCGCTCAAACAGTTGAGGTGCTGTGAAGATGCGCTTGATCCTCTTAAATAGCCTCAATTCGTCTTTTTTCTTTCAGAAAACGATAAAGTCTATACTGAAATAATCACCCATGACTTTTATGCTTATATAACATCCCGTAATCGTTGGCGTAAGTTCTCGGAATAAGGATGGGATATATACATTCCAAGCACATGTGACCAAGAATGACCTGCTATTGACGGAAACAGAAGGAACACAGCCGACAGGGACGTTGCAGAACCCCAGGTTTTCACACGCTCCTCGTGAGCTCTACACACGCTATCATTTCTTTCTGAAGCGGCGAAATAGTCCACTGCCCCCAAATACTGTATTTGCTCCTTAAGTATTCACATATCCTTTTCTCTCCTTTTTCACAATCCATGTCCGTCTCCAGAAAGAAAGGGATTCACTGTGCTTGTAAGAATCGATACTGTTCATTTCAGAGTTGGGCTACTGTCTCCCAGTCAATGGGGCATTTGGGGAGAAGAATATGGAATCGGAACTCTGAGGGCGGGGGCAGGAGGAAAAATGTCAGGAGGGGAAGGTGCTAACTGCCCAGAGGTGCCGTGTGAGAGGATGACCATGTATGTGGGATTTGGTCATCTGATCATTGGGGACAGAAACCAAATATCAGAGTGAAGTTCCTGAAGACAGAAACGGTTTACAAGAGTTCTTTATAGACCTTTTGTCCTTATGATCATTAAAGCCCAAACTGAAATGGTTGTCAGAAATGGTTTCTTGACAAATCTGATAACAATTTGGCCAGAGAGAACAGACAATCTCCTTGGATAATTTGGTATCACTGTCATGAAGTTAAGGGTGGCTCAGATTCAAAGTGCCTATTGATTATTTCAAAGATAACTTTTAAATTGATTCATATCACACTGATTTAGGAGTTAAATGTTCAATTATCTTAAGGGCTATCTTGCAACTTATGTGGCCTGCTAAACTCACTGGAAAGCTCTGCTCAAACTCAGGTGCTGAGAGTTCCCTACAACTGTAGCAGCCTTTCTGAAGGCCTCCCAAGCCAAAAACTTCTCAGCCTGTGTAGAACTCTTGAATACTTAATTGCTTGCTCCAGAGCAACTTTAGCAACCTTTTAAAATTACAGAGCTTGATTGCAAGTATCCCCGCAGCGCGGTGGCTGCTCTTTGCGACTCCTCCTCATGGTGGGGTAAAAAGTCTTAGGAAGATTTTTGAAGGACAGGTGGTTTATGAATTCTTCTGGAATGTGAAACTCCTGTCCCACCACTCTGAACAGGCAGGTTCTGTGTCTGAACAACTGTCTCTGTCCCTCTAAAACTGCCTTCAAACTAGAAAAATGTCAAAATAGCCAAGTAATGTACGTATTTGTGAGAGTGACCACACAGGTCACTACACTACTCAGCACGCCATCCGAGTAAATCCTGCCTGAAGCCCCAATGAGAAATGGTTAAAAAAAAAAAAAAAAAAAAGCTCTAGAAAATCATTTGGTTTCCTTTGGTTTCTTTTTCCTCAAAAGGAAAACAGTGTGAAAAATAGCTCTAGAAAAACGTTTGCTCTCCCAAAAAAGATTGGTTTCTTTTTCCCCAAAAGGAGAACTATGTGACTTCTTAACTCATTCTCTTCTTTGCTTCCACTGCCCATAAGGCAAAACGCCACAGTCCGCTCCTGGGTCTTCCCTTTCCCTCGTCTTAACCTGTCACTATTACCTGCATTTCACTGGTACTTTATTGTAAGGCCCCCCAGATCTTTTTTTGAAATGAGTTTGGATGTAACAGTCTTACAAATAAATACACATGATAGGTGCAGACGGCATAATGTTCTCTTTCAGCGAGTTTGGTGTAGGCGGAGATGCCTAGAGGGGAGAGCAGAGTCAGGAAAGGCTTCTCTGTAAGGCCGCAGGGGAGAAGAAAGAACTAGAGGTAAGAGAAAGTCCCAGTGAGACCTGACAGGCAATGATGTCAAGCCCTGACGAGGCAGCCAGGGGGATATCTGCTGAACACCCAGATGGGGTTCTCGGGAACGGCTCACTGCCCCACACTGCACTGCTAAGTGCAGCTCAAGAAAATCTAAGGAGATTGTATAGAATCCAGCACGTTGTACCCCATGATTACATTTATGTACACAACCATGATATAATAAAAGAATTAGGAAAAAAAAAGAAAATCTAAGGAGCTCGGAAATCAAAAATGTGCAACAGCACCAAGTTGCAATAACCCTCAGAGGCATGGCGTTACCTGCATTTTACCAGAGGCTTGCATATTCAGAAAGCACTTTTATTAGCTACAAAGAATAAAACTTAAAAATCAGTTGGAATGGAGAAAAAGCCAAATCTATCAAGTATAGAACATAAATGTCTTAACACAATAATCAAGTAAATGAGGCAAAAGCTATATTAATTAGTTTGATGTAAGCACTCCAAATTGTATAAAAAAATCAACACATTGTACCCCACATATGCATAAATGTATTCATGATCTGTGTGTATATGACTTAATAAAAAAAAAAGATTAAAAAAATTGACCGTATTTTTCCCACATTCATTTCAAGCTGATTAATTGAATAAAATCTTTTACAGTTGATGGGTTTTATGTGTATCAAGATAAATTTTATTTCCCTGACAGCTGTATGTTTTTTACCAGGGTGTGTGTACATGTGTGTGTATAAACAATTGGAATCACTAATATCATCTTCAGTCTGCCAGGCTTTTCTATTACCTTAATTAATGGAGTTCTCCCAAAAAAAAATCCAAAAAGGTAAGCAGTTATGTCATTGCAGATAACACTTGATATTGGAACAAGGAACCTGTAAAAAAAAAAAAAAAAAGTTCCTATGATTAAGTAGCAAACATTCATCTTATAGGTTGTGACTCATAATAAACCAGTGGAATAAGCCTTTGGATGGGGCTGCAGCCTTAGTCCACAACACAGTACTCGCCAAAACATTAGCAGAAACAATTACTGCCCACCAAATTTGCCCATTTAGCAATTTAAACAGAGCAAAATCTACAAATAAATGAGCATGCTAGGAGAATAATGCTAAAGAAAATATCAAATTATTTCTAGAGTCATGGATATTAAAATCTGAGGATTTATTTTTTAAACTTTTAACTTATTTTAGAGACAGAGTCTTCCTTTATCATAGCTCACTGTAGCCTCAAATTGCTGGGCTCAAGTGATCATCCCACCTCAGCCTCTTAAGCAGCTCAGACCACAAGTTTACCTGAGTACCTCTGGCTAGCTTTTTACATTTGTTTGGAGACACGGTCTCCCTATGTTTCCCAGGCTGGTCTTAAACCCCAGGGCTCAAACAATCCTCCAGCCTCAGCTTTCCAAGTAGGTAGGATTATAGGCACAAGTTATGATGTCCAGATCAAATTTTAGTTTTATGTGGAACAAGTAATAATAATAATGATATGCAGACTGAAAGTTTATCTGAAGAAGTCTTTCACTAATTTTAATTCTATCTTAGCTATGATTGCAGTAAACTCTACTAATTGTATAGAACCTACTTACTCCAGTAACTGTCCCCATTAATTAAAAGTTTGTACACTACATGGAAGACGATAGCAAAGGGATTCCAGTTGTTCATACAAATACACACACACCCCTTGGTAAAAAAAAAATAATAATAACATAAACCTGTCAAGGTAATAAAATTTATCTTGATAAAACCCATCAACGGTAAAAGACTTTAATTAATCCATCAAAATTAATGTGGGGAAAATAGAGTCAGATTTTTTTTTTCACTGTATAAGGAAGAAGACAAACGGGTTTTTTTAAATCTTAAGCTTCTTCTCCATTCCAACTTAAGTTTCATAATTTGTAACTAATAAAAATCCTTTCTGCATATGCAAGTCACGGCTCCAGAGACAGGAACTCCACATATCTGGGATCTGGAAACCTATTCCTACGTGAAGGCAAAGGAGAACCCACCCCATTTTCACCAGAAAAAATGCATTTCCAACACATGGTTTACTGACAAGCAAACTTTCATACTCTTTTGCATTCTGTGTATATAATATCTTAATATCTTTACAGTCTATTCTTAGTAAAAAGTCACAGTAGAGTTTATTAACACATGCAAATATAATTATTTATTTATGGGGGACTTTCTGTACTCCTTTTGGAACCTGAATAAAAAGGTTTTAGTTGTTACTGAAGTACTTTGTCTTTAGTTGTCAAACAGTAAGCAAAACTGAATAAGCTATTTTAATGAAATAACACAAATAGCACGTGTTAGTAAAAATCTGGAAGTCACTGTCCAATGTTAAAGGGCTTAAAAAGTGCTATGATATGAATAGAAAGCAGCATATCCTGTTCCCTTACCATATCATGCCTTCAAACAGATTCTGGATGACAAGGTGGGACTGAGTAACAGTTATCAGTAACGTGACGTGAGTCCATGCGAACTGTTAATAGCCCAACGACACAAAAATTAGTAAACACAACTTATCAGGGTAGCCGAAGAAGCAACGGTGACGTTAAAAACACAAATTTCTACCCTGACTTTTGCTCAAAATTTGTAAGCTAAGGTCCTATAAAATAAATTCTGTTAGTAAATTATATTCATTTCATTACCTACTGGAATCTTAAAATAATGAAAACATTTATCAAAGTAATCTTAACGTATCCACAAATAGAATGCTAATAAAAGCCATATTACTAAATTAAAAGACACAAATATAAACCACAGTCTTCAATCATTAGATTTACATGATAATGAGAAATTTACAGTGTTGTTACAGCATCTAGAGAGGAACACTTTGTTCTGGATGCCTGCCGCAGTTACAAAAATGCTAAAATTAATCTTTTTCTGAGTTTATTATGGTAAACTTTCTCTCCTAAAGATTTATTTCTAGCTTCAAATGATTCAAACCAGCAGGGTGCAACTGTCCATAACAGGTCCATTTAATGACAGCATTCAATCTAAAATGTTCAAAGATTTTTGTGTTTTAGCAATTCCATTTGGCCTGAGAGATGGTTACTGTAGTGACTTTTAACATAATCAGTATGAATAGAATGTAAAGAAAAAAAAAAAGCTAATATTTCCATGTACCAGTCTTACAACTTTTATTGTAATTTATAAAATCTCTTTTTATAATTCTTAGGATTTCAATTTATTCCTCATAAACCTATTTCTCATTTCAGTAAACAGTATATTGGTTATTTAGCTTCATTTTATTTTTATCTGCTTATAAGATCTAATTCTCTTTTACCCAGGTTGCTTCAAAATGTAAAATTTTTGCCCACTAGGCACTCTTTTTATTCTCATAGAAGATTCTATTTCTAACTTGTCTTGTTTCTAGATTTTCATTAAAAATTTTACTCTTCATTCTCAGATCCTCTGCAATGAGGAATGTGAGAAACACTACAATTTCCTAACAAATGCTCAGCAGAATGTCTTGATGAGAGAAAACAAAGCACAAATGATAGAAAATGCATTGCCGAGCCAATCAAGCCTTTCTAATAGATCTAAATCCTACATTAAACCATACAGTCTTATAATGAGCTACAGGTTAAGAAAATGAGGAACGTTCATTACATACAGTGATACATTTCATAAAACACAGACTTTGGTACACTGAACAAGATGCGTATGCCAAGAAGAATTAAGCAATTCCGTGACTAAGCCCAGCTACCAAGGAAACATACGCTCTGCTCCCTTCACGGCCATGCTCAAGCGAGTCAACATGGTTACTTTCCACAGAACAACATGGGAGCTGTTTCAAGACTCAGACCTGTACAGGAAACTATGAAAATTCTTCGGATTTCTGTAAATTTAAGGAACCCAATACTTTAATTTTCCAACCTTTAAAAGTATTGAGAGAAAAAGGTTTTAGGAAGCTTTGAAAATAGTTGAAATTTTAAAATCCTCAAAACATTTTCAACGTCAATGTTTTACATTTAATCGTCACCTGAAATTGAAAGGCCCCTCATAGTGAGGCAAGACATGAATCAGCAGTTTAGGTTATATCTTCTCACTACAGAAAAATAAAGGAAGGTTTTCATCACGTGTAATGAGTACGCGTTGATACACACCATGTAAAACTGCAGACGATAGTGTTTCTTCACCAAGCTCAGCACAAACATGCAGAAACCTGTTCAAGAACAAAAAACGTGCTTGTTGTGCAATTTGGTACAAAGCGCAAGACTCCTTGAGCCCAAATAAGCCATTTCCTATAGCATATCTAGGCCATCTCTCCTACTATCTCAAATTAAGCATTTTAAGTTAAATTTCTTGAGGGAAACAACCCTATACCCTCCAAAGGGCCTAATTCTATGGCACAAATTCAGGAGCATCACTTGGATTAATCCAATGACTTAGTCCCTTGCTATTAGTATGTGGACATGGAAAACATCTTGAATTTCAATTAAATAAAATTTAGTAGCTATACCAATCTATCAAGTGTATCTCCAGGATGTTTTCAATCTCTATATAGTATAAAAATTAGTAACTATTATGCAACTAATATTTGTTGAACACTTACTATTTCCAGGCTCTCGTCTAAACATTTTATCATTAATGATTATTAATCTCTTATCATTAACTCATTTAATCCTTCCAAAATCTCCATGATATAGTACCAATTATTGCTTCTATTTTATAGATGAAAAAATGCACAAAGGGCTTTATTAATTTAGTAAGGACCACCCGCTAGAAAGCATAAACACTACATCCTACTGACCCTCACGATTCACATGATTCCATAAACCCTTTTCAGCAAAATTTAGGCTAAAAATAACTTGAAAGTTCTCAGAATCATATTACAATAATCACAACAAAATACAGTGCTCTTAATAATTTCAAGATTTACGAAAAGTATTTGTGTTTGTTTATATGCTATGAATTCATCATAAGAAAAATTTAATAAATAAAAATTCTTAATCAAGTGAAATCTAATAATCATATACTAAAATAATAAGAGCCAATATGAAGTGCTTCTTGCCCAATATATCCATAAACTTCTAATATGTTTATTTTACAGAGGCAGACAGTGAAAATACATAAGTTTAATTTCAAATGAACAGCTAGGTTTGCATTCTATTCTTCACCATCTTTATTTATTTTATTTTATTTTTATTAAATCATAGCTGTGTACATTAATGCAATCATGGGGTACAATGTGCTGGTTTCATATACAATGTGAAATATTTTCATCAAACTTGTTAACATAGCCTTCATGGCATTTTCTTAGTTATTGTGTTAAGACCTTTATATTCTGCATTTAGTAAACTTCACCTGTACCCTTCTAAGATGTACCGTAGGTGTGGTCCCACCGATTACCCTCCCTCCACCCATTTCCCCCCTCCCCTCCCTTGCCCCTCTTCACCATCTTTAAAGAGTGAGTTCTCTGAGATAGAAACTGAATTTTCAGTTGACCTAAATATTAGACTTTGTATTAACTAAGTTATACTTAACCAAGGCAATTCTCCCCGCTAGAGTAAGCAGGGGTACTACTATTCTCATCAGAGCAAAGAGCTAAACAGCAGCTGCCTTTAGCTATTTTTTAATGACTGATTTGAAATGTCAAGGCATAAAGAATGATGGCAAAGGGAGAGAACACAAAGTGACCCCAGATCTCACCTCCCCTTGTACTTGTCATCCATGGGGAAATCTGACTAATCGTATTGCAAAAGCAATATGGACACATCTTGTGAGTAGAGGCATAGCTGAAAGCCATCACGTAACTTTCTTGAAAGAGAGAGAAACTGAAACATGGAATTCATGGCATTGAAACTGCTGATTGTGTGGAAGAATCCTTTAAAAATTATTGTGTTTAAGTTTTTGTCTGTAACCGGTAGATTTATCTTGCAGCTCAAGTAAGAATGTAATTTCTATGCTGCTTTACATGGCTGGTGGATAGTTAAAGGTGAATGTGAACTGGATGTGGTTCAATGCTGCTAAAACCTATTCTGTCCAAACAGACCCCTTGATTCACCCAAAGCAGCCTTGGACACTTCTCAATACCATGAACTAAGAATTATTTCCTCACAAATACTGCTCCAAAATATATGGTTTTCTCTTTCTTGAAATTACATAATACTATTCACTCTTAAGCATTTCTTTAAAACAAAACTCCCAGTAGAATCATTTAATGTTCTGGTAATGGTCATTTTATCAAAGACATTTCTGGCAACTCACTTTTACCCGATCCAATTTCACCTAAAGGATATGGTTATCTGACTCCTAGATACATTAAGATAATGTAATTCTCTGACTTTGCAGAGGCGGGAGGTATAACGTGTCTTGATAGCATATCTGGAGCTAACTACAGTCATCTCTTAGGAGACTGGGTCCGGGATCCCCAAGGACACCAAAATCCATGACTGTTCAAGTCCCTTGGGTAAAGGTGTTTGCATATGAGCCCCACATTGTCCAGGTGATTTAAATCACCTTTAGATTACTTACAATGCCAACTGTAATATAGATGCTATGTAAATATTCGTTATACTCTATCGTCTAGGGAATAATGATAAGAATAGAACATCATCAGTACAGACACAACCACTGATCTGTAGTTGGTTGACTCTACCAACACAGAGCCCACAGATGTTGAGGGATGACTATATAATTCTTAGAGAAAAACACTCAGAGAAAGAAACATACAAACTTAATTCTTTTCATTCATAGCCATATGGCCCCATGCGCATTTATGTTTAAATATCTAAAAATACATATATACTGTATTTTAATAAATCTATAGGAAGGATAACTTTATACATTTCAATCCACAGTTTTCTTTTACCCTAATTAACAGAGAATGTTTGAATGACTTTCTCATTAAAATCACAGGATTTGTTACAGTATTGCAAATAAAAGCACTGACAAGGCTTCCTAACACATGTAGTCCTTGATATAAAATTGTTTAGCTCCACTTACTCATCGACATTTACATACACAGTAGTGTGCCTGGTGTTTTCAATATAAAGACGTGTATATCCTGTTGCCAATGTCAAAGGCACCTATCCAAGGGATTAGGGAAAACCAGTTACCCAACATAGTTAAGAGAGGCGTATTCGAAAAGAACAAGAGAAGGAGATTTTCAGGAGAAGTAAAGGAAAAAAAACCCAAGAAGCTGAAAATTTCAGAGAAATGAATACAAACAAAAAAAATAGTTAATGAGCACTTACGATATGTCAGACACAAGATAAAAAATAAGATAGACACTGCCATTCAGGAGCACACACTCTTGGTGAAGAGTCAGAAAAGATACCAAAAAAAAAAGTCGTTTTTGAAAATTACTATTGGCTATTAGCCAATTGAGTAAACTCATGCAGCCTTTAATTTAAAAAACAGACAGTGGAACAGACCCAGGATTGAATATTCAAGCTAGCAACTCATCCTGTGTCTTTTCATGTGGTTATATTCTTTATCACCTTTGCATGAACAATCACAACTTTCAAAACTCAGAAGCATACTGTACTTCATGTGCCTTTCATCAGATGCTAGACGACAACTAATTCAAAAAGTTGTAAGTGCATTATAGAAATCATCACACAAACCAATCACTGTATTAGCCAAATAAAAGATTTCTATTAATCTGAATGGCGGGTGTGGGTATACAGCAACAGCCACATGTACGGCTTGAGTAGCTTTTAGCTCAGAAATGGTAAGTAGTTTTGGATATATAGTCCTTTGTGAGCAAAGATTGTAACATCTTTCTAAAGATTTAATCAATATTCTCTGATATAAAAGATAATTGGGATAGTTGGAAAAAATTAATTATGTATTAATTTTAGCAAAACTTAAGTTTATATGTCCAACAATTTTGTTAAATGCAAAACATTATATTCAAATCACACCATTTCCTTGAGGATTTTAAAGAAATCAAAACAGCCATGCATAGGTGCATGCAAAAAAAAAAACATTTACCAAGTATAACACTCTTATTGTTCAAGCTGGCTAAAGAGATGGTAAGGTGACGATATTAAGGCTCAAATACCTCAACTCATTTACTGGTCTCAGCTGACCATGTAATCAAACAGCTGTCCTGGTTTCCAAAGAGCCCTAAATCCAAATCACCAAGCTGAAGAAGCGTTCTTTTTTATACACCAAGAGTCTAGAGACAATGTTTGACTTATCATTTTCCATCTCTCTGATTTTCTCCTTGCTATCCCTCATTTCAATTACAACAAAATTATCTAAATGCCAGAATGACTCCCAGGTCCCTGTCAGTGAGTCATGCTGAATGATATTAGACAAGTCATTTAATTTCACGAACCTTGATGAGAGAGTCAGACCTGTAGATATCTATATTTAATTTCAATAAAATTCAACATCAATAAGGTAGCTTGAATTGTTTCTGCTTTTTAAATCTGCCAAGATTTACATTTGCCAAAGCCATATGACCATTGCAGTAGAAATAACAGTTTGATGAGACTCTTCGAATATTAATAAAAGAACTTCCAATGATTTCCATAGCGTAATTTGAAAAAAAAAAAAAAAAAAGACACACAGCAAGCTTTCTATCAATATTTCCTCACTCCATTTACTAGACTAAGCTCATGAATGCTGCCGGCCACACCAAGAGTTCCCAGTAAGGCCTCAAGACTCAGCCAACAAAACACTGATGCTAAGAAAGTTTCTCTAAGAAGCACTGTGAAGGGATATGCATGTTCTCAGCCTTTTAATCATCCATCCAACAAATATATTGGGAACCTAAGTGCTAGATTCTGTGCATAATTAAATGAGAGAGAGACACACAGTGAGTGTTTATGCCCTTCAGGGCCACATTTAAGCCACATTTAAAATGATAGTAGACAGAGAATTCTTCGAGTGTTTTATACAGGAAGTTTCATCATTTAACCCAGTAGCTCCTAGTTTACTATAAGATTGCAATTTATCTTTTTAACTTAATTTTTATTAAATCATAACTGTATACATTTATGGGGGTACAATGCAATGATTTGATTAACAATGTGGAATGCTTAAAGCAAACTGATTAATATCACTACCACCTCACTTACTTATTTTTTGTGGCAAGACATTTGCAAAGTTGTTTTCAAATATACCCTTGGATTGTGCACATTAGGTGAGATCCCACAAATACCCCCCTCCACTCGCCCTTCCCCTTCCCTCTCTCCCGTCTCTCCTCCTTTGTTTTGGACTATATTTGGGTTTTATCATTCGTATTAATGTGCAAGTGATTATATATTGGTTTCATAACAGTACTGAGTACATTGGATACTCTTTCCCTCTTTCTTGAGATACTTTACTAAGAAGAATATGTTCCAGCTCTATCCAGGTAAACAGAAAAGATGTAGTCTCCATCTTTTTTATGGCTGCATAGTATTCCATGGTGTACATATACCACAATTTGTTAATCCATTCATGGGTTGATGGGCATTTGGGCTGCTTCCATGACTTGGCAATTACAAACTGAGCTGCAATAAACATTCTGGTGCAAATGTCTTTGTTGTAAAATGATTTTTTGTTCATCTGAGTAGATATCTAGTAATGGAACTGCAGGATCAAATGGTAGGCCTGCTTTTAGTTCCTTGAGAATTCTCCATACTTCTTTCTAAAAAGGCTACATTAGTTTGCAATCCCACCAGCAGTACAGAAGTGTTCCCGTCTCTCCACTAAGGTTGTGTTTTAAAAGCACATTTGTAGAACTGTAAAAATGTTAAGATCCTAGTGTGATATTATACTATAGTTTTGCAAAATATTACCACTGATGGGAACTGGAAAAAGTGTAAGAGGATCTGTTATTTCTTAAAACTGCCTATGAGAGCGGCGCCTGTGCTCAGTGGGTAGGGCACCAGCCCCATATACTGAGGGTGGCAGGTTCAAACCCAGCCCCGGACAAACTGCAACAACAACAACAAAAATAGCTGGGCGTTGTGGCGGGCACCTGTAGTCCCAGCTACTCGGGAGGCTGAGGCAAGAGAATTGCCTAAGCCCAGGAGTTGGAGGTTGCTGTGAGTTGTGACTCCACAGCACTCTACTGAGGGCAATAAAGTGAGACTCTGTCTCTACAAAAAAAATTAAAAAAAAAAAAAAACTGCCTGTGAATATACAATTATCTCAACAAAGAAGCAGATTTTAAGACAATAACCTAGGATACAAAAACAATTTTTCCTCGACTGTCATAAAATAGCAGTTGGGTTCGAGGATCAGCTCACAGTACTTTTATTTCTAATTTATAACTCATTTAGTATTAAACCAAGACCTTCGGGGTCAAGGCCCTGGCTGTATCTGATGTGAATCACAGCCGTAGCTCCTAGTCTAGTCTCCCTGATGACGTTCCCTAACACATGTCACTTAATCATAAATCTGGTTCTATCATTCTTCAAATCCTCCAAAGGTTTCCCGGGGATAAAGTCCAAACCTTTCCAGTCTCAGGGTGTGGCTCCTGCCTACAACTCCAATCTTCAATGCCACAGGCCCAGAATGCGCAGTCCTCCTTCACTGCCACACTCTACAACTGTTCCCTCTGCCTGGAGAGCCCTTTCTCACCAGCCACCTGGCAAATGCTGGCATGGTCACTATTCTTCATGATATATGTCCTCTCTGCTCTCCAAGGCCCTCAGTGGACCTTCTTCCCCTTCTTCATGACCCTGCTAGGCCTGCTGCTCATGCTTCAGCAATGAACTAGAGGACACCCATCTCACCAGCTCTGATCCCACCTCACCAGCTCCGATCCCACCTCACCAGCTCTGAGACCCTGGCAAGCACACAGCTGGTTTATTTCCCTTTATCCACAATGGTCTCAGCATCATTCACTGTATCTCACAGTTGCAAAGCATTCACACATTTGTAGAGAGAATGACTCTGATGGCTTTCACTGTCTGTAATTCTACAACCTTAAAATAGCAAGCGATAAAATATATTTATGGCAGGTATCAGTGCATTGTGAGAAAAGAGAAAAAATACTGATTTTTATTTTATAAGAGTAGTGTCTGAAAACTTAATGAATAAAGTAAACAATTACTAAAAAGGGAGTTGGAGGCTATAGTGCACAAAATATATTTAAAAAGTAACTACAAAGGAAACAAATTACACTATGTCTATCTGTCCCCATTCAACTGACAAGTTATTCGCAAATGTAAGTCACAGCAAACCACCAAGGGGAAGTGCCCAGGCAAGAGTGACACCCTGTCCGTCAGATACTGCTGTCCCTCAATACAAATGTAACTGCAGATACAGCAAAAAAGGAGACCGATTTAAACATGCTGATATAAAGCCATCTATAGACCATATTAAATGGAAAAATTAAGTACAGAGAAGTCTGTTCTTATTTGTATAAGAAAATGAGGGAGGGTGACATAAACATATAAGCTTACATATTCAAATAATTTCTAGAATACTAATAGTAAACCCTGGAGGTTATAAAGACTCTGATATGGGGGGAAGATTTCACGGAATACTCCTTTTATTATTTTTATTATTATTGTTTTTGGAGACAGAATCTCAGTTTGTCACCCTTGGTAGAGTTCTGTGATGTCACAGCTCACAACAACCTCCAACTCTTGGGCTCAAGCAATTCTCTTGCCTCAGCCTTCCAAGTAGCTGGGACTATAGGTGCCCACCACAACACCTGGCTATTTTTAGAGATGGAGTCTCGCTCAGGTTCAGGCTGGTCTCGAACCTGTGAGCTCAGGCAATCCACCCGCCTCGGCCTCCCAGAGTGCTAGGATTACAGGTGTGAGCCACCGTGTCCAGCCTTCACTGAATACTCCTTTTTAGTTTGAATTTTTACTATGGGCACGTATTATGTTTTTATTTTTAAAAACTAGTTTAAAAAATAGTTTAGGACACTTGAAATTCTTGGCTGTTGGCTTGCTCCCCATTCAGAAGCTAGGCCGTTGTCTGTGACATCATTAGCTGCAGTCAGCAGCCAGCACTGGCCAGCTCTAGCTGCAGCCACGAGAAGGCGCCATCCTGGACGGCCAGCCCCCTCAAGTCCTAAACAATTTGGCTCTATCCTCTATCTTGCAGTGACCATGAGGTTACACCTGTCCAGGTGAGTCCAGTCAATCCACAGGACGATGAGAGAAAACAGGAAACTGTCGTTTTTAAGCCAACAAAAATATTAACTAGTTGAGGGGTTTTGTTTTAAAATGGCAGCTTGCATTCCATCCTGGTAACCCACAAGATAACGCTGAAAGAAATGAAGGGGACGCTCCACAAGAAACAAGAGAACTGAAGGAATGTCACAGAGAAGAGAAGACAAATGTCTGCAAAATTTGGGAGCTAGAAAACAGGTAACTTTCAGCAGACCTGAGACATCAAGGGATTTTCTAGAGAAGGTGAGCAGAAAAGGCCCCCTGGATGGCGGTGGGGGGGAAGCTTCTGAACTGGAGCACTGAGTGAAAGTCTTACCGGTTAAGTGCAAGGCCACCGGCAAAGTGGCCAGCTGTGAGAACAGACTGCAGCTGTTTCTAGAAATGCATGAACACAAAGCATGTACCTGCCACACATCGTTTCTCAGGAAGCCATCGGAGGCTGCTTCAGCAAAGGGAGGGTGTTAATGGAGACGGTGAAGCACACAGCAGACGCGGGGCACCAGATCCTCGGGGAGCTGGCTGGTGGGCCTGGACACAGCCAGCACACAGGGGGAGGACACAGGGGTCGCTGGGACAGGACTCCAGCACAAGACGGGAATTGATACACTATCCGACTTGTGTGAACATTTAAAAAAAAAAACTACTAATAGACATGGCACAGACCTGCAGGAAAAATAAAGGTCTCTGTACTGAAATTAACGGATGTGGATAAGAGAAGGTAAATTCAAGAAAAGCGAAAAGTTATAAAAGAATAGAAATGTAATTGTAGATACTATTCAGCAATACAGGAAATGATATTTTATGTCCCTGTTTAATAATGTAGACAATGCCTATAAAAAACTGAGTATGGAGAAGTGAGAGGTCACAGGAAGTCAATAGATAGTGTTTAAAATAAATTATGAAATAGGCATATTAGAAAAACAGAAACAATCTGAAAGTGGCAGGGTACAGGAATGCTCTTTACAATTCTTTTGAAACTGATTTTTAAAACTAATGTACACATAATAATGATACAAATAACTTTGTATTTTGACTCATTACAATTATTATTAAATAATGAGAATAAGCACATGAAATAAAGTAAAATTATTGGTTCAACAACAGAAGACTCTATAGAGCCCCTTTCTTGTCCATATTAAAACTCAAAATGCCAGCAAAGAAGTCCTGTTACATAAACCAAGAAGTTACTATATTCTTCTCTCCTGTAACAGGAAGGAATTCATCCTGAAATCCATCCCAGGATCCACCTTCCATTTAATAAAACAAATCAAACTTACTGGTTATGCAAAGTCTCTACCAAGAAAAAGGACCACAAATGTGTTTTGGTGAACACAAAACCAGAGGAAAGTGTCATAATCTCTCTCTGACAGTCCACTTCAAACTGGTCAGCATTTAAATGGACCTACATAGCTCAGTGCAGTGGCTCACACCTGCACCCCAATCCCAACACTCTAGAAGGCTGAGTGGAAGATTCGCTTGAGGCCAGGAGTTCAAGACCAACCTAGACAAAATAGCAAGACATTACCTCTACAAAAAAAAATCAGAAAAATAGCTAGGTGTGGTGATACACATCTGTAGTCCCAGCTACTTGGGAAGCTGAGGCAGGAGGATCCCTTGAGCCCAAGAGTTCGAGGCTGCAGAGAGCTATGATGATGCCACTATACTCTACCCTGGGTGACAGAGTGAGACCCTATCTCTCAAAAACTAAAAAAATAAAAATAAAAACTCAGCCTACCTTCAAATGAATACTTTCTTTTGCCCTTAAAAGAATAGAAATATTTCTCAATACCTATTTCTACAAATGTATTTTCTACAGACATATCAGTAAGAACTTTTAAATATGAAGGAATAGATTCGGAAAATCGGAATGAACAAAAGACTTGAATCCTTTAGAAAACATGGCCCCACCCCAAAACCCCCAAATCTCTGAAAATTACCATTATCATTTTAAATTGTGTTTCACTCTCTGGTTTTTTAGAATCAGAAGGCCTAGGAACTGAGGGAGGCTTCATTAAAATAGGAAAACAGCGAGGAAGCACATTATAATTCCCGAACAAACGCCATCCTTCTAAAGGACTGGACACCCTTCCTCACCTACATCGAAAGGGGTTGATGACACTGTACTCAGTTCCCAGTGCTGCAGCAGCAGGAGGAAATTTTATTCACTGAGGCCCTCCCAGGAGCTATCAGAGTAACTATTAAGAGCTAAAGTGAAAACTCACAAGTGAATTTCATTTCTTCCTTTTGAAGTGAAAATAATAGCAACGAATATTTAAATAGTTCCGGGCACTGTTCTAAGTGCTTTTCAAAGAAACTGAGGCACAGAGAAATTAGGTAAATCTGCCAACATTAACTCAACTAGTAAGGGGTAGGGGCCAGGAATTACATCAGCAATCTGGCTTTTCAAAAGCACATTTTCAAATCAATTTCTTAGAGATTTTCTTTATGATTGGAAAAATTTTATGAAAAATAAATCTGTTTATTCTAACATTGCCCTAAGAATATAATTTTTAATCTCAAATCATAAAACATGCGACACAGCATGCTATAAACCAAGTTGTATATAACAACAAATCATGCCAAGAAAACTAATGACTCTGTTTAATTAATTCTACGGAGGGTGCCAAAAAAATGCACCCATATTTTAAGAGATGTTACCTGTGTAATACTTTTTGACACTGAATTGAAGATACTTTTACTGGTCAAGTGTGTACACATCCATTTTACCTGTAATCTGTGTACTTTTGGAGAATGATCCCTTTCACTTCCAACAAGATTTCTCAAAAGGTATATACATGGTTTAGCACCCCCTCTATATGAAAAATCTCTATTTTCCAGGAACAGAGACAGCAATATATATATATATATGAAACTTTCTTTGTAAATTATATTTAGTTTATTATTACTATATATATGTTTCTCCATTACAACGTGAAAAGAATATTTGCAAATATATGGAGGAACTATTAATAAGCACTTTTATAAACCACCAACAGGGAGTAAGTGGTATTTAAGAACATGATGAACAAACAATTAAAAAGAAGGGCTGAAATAAAATGGAACAAATAAAAGATGAATTTAAATAACAAATAAAAATAAAGATGGAAATTATGTTAGCTACATATCAATATAAAATGTTGTCTTTGACTTACCTGCCAGGTAGAGGGCAAATGATATAAATCTGTGATAGCGGATGAGGAATTGAAGTTGTTCTTCTCTTTGAACAAATGTAGCAAAATAATCAGCGACAGTTTCTCCATAGAAAAAGTAGTTTACACACAGTAGAAAGTACCTATAATTTAAAAATAGTTAGCTTTTTATTACATTTGGAGCTTTTCTTCCTCTCAAACTCAACAGAATTATCCTCCACATTTTGATGACACAAAGATCAAAATCAGGTTCAGAAGACTAACTCAAGATATATTCCACCAAGATGCTATTTTCTTATTCTAAACTTAATTCCAAACTCATTGATCAACAAGAATTTACTGAATATGGTTCATGCCTTTATTTAGCTCAAAATCTAATGCCAGAGACGGATAATTAAGAAATAATGCAGAAAACAGCCACACACATACAATTTCCACTCTTGGTGTGTATATATGTACCCACACAAGGGATTATAATGAAAATTGACTCCCAACTACTCAGGGCTTTTTAATAGTAGAGGGACTAAGACAAATCCCCACTTCCCCTAAAGAAGATGAAGAGGGAAAGAAGGAAGGGGGTAATTCCACCTCTCTCCCCACGCCCCGCACATAGTAGCATCTTCTGCCTTCTTCTAATGCTCCACGTGGACTCCAGTTGAGCAGTGATTCTTAAGGGGCAACAGTGGGAGAACGGAGCTAGCAGCAGGCAAAAATGTCACTTGTCCCTCCACCAAGACATCCTCCATCCTTAAGAAGTGGAACCCAGTGAGTTTTGCTCACAAGAGCTTGTGTGGGTCAGGAAAGACGCTGAGAAACCCTGCCTTGTAATTCCTCATGCCTCATCCTTGAGCCCCAGCTAGTAGCTGAGGGAGGCAAGGCACAAGATAGGGGTGGTTTTCCTCTGGTTCTCACGGATGGAGCTGGACCCAAAGTTCCCAAAGTAATGGCCGCGTATTCTCATTTCCATCAGCTGCATTACCCTTTTGCTATGTTCCTACAATGGAAGCTGCCTTTGACTCTTCTGTAAGGCAGTTGAGGTCTAACCTAGCGCACCAATTTAACTTTTTGTCTGTTATTCTCTAACTTTTAGAGTCTAACAGACACCTTCTGCTCAGGAGGGTCAGGAATGGCTCACCGCCTGCAATACACGACACTCCTGTCCCACGTCTGCAAACTGAGGGTGCTGCTTCTCCACCCAAAGTCTGCCTATGTCAGGAACCAGCTTATCTCCCCTCCTTCAATGGAGCCTCCTACAACCACTGGAGCCCAGTCTGATTTATCTTTTCTCTTTCTATGCTTGGGCTCGATCCTGCATGGTTTAGCATTTAATTATTCTCCCACTATTTTACCTACCTAACATTTCCTGTATACTCTGCAACTCATAAAGAAACGTGCTAGAAGAAAAAACAGCTATGCCCAAAGAACTTTCTTTTTGACTATTCTGAACCCTGCCTGTTTTAATAGGACACTGGCTTCTTGGCTGATACTAATAAAACAACTATATTAAAAGGCATGGGTTAGGTTATAGGTTAAATATAAACCATAATGTTATCATGTTCATGGACAATTGCCTTGATAACTATGAATTATACCTGAAGTTTTAAAAAGATATATAACTTTAAATGTTAAAATTATTTGGTGATTTTCTTTTTACTAACTGCAAGCATTTTGCACATACACAATTTTTTGCCTGTTTTCATGTCAACTGGGGGGAAATAAAACAGAAGATTATAAGTAAATTTTTTGCTAAAATTATGATTATAAAGGATATAGAACCTGTCCGATACTTGGTTTTTTTTTTTTTTTTAAAGGACGGGAATGGTATATATATTCAAACTAAATTAGATATCTCTATGAAGACTGAAATATGAGATATGAAAAACATTGTGTTAGAGTGGGAAAATAAAGGTGATATTCTTGTTTTCAAAATTCAATTACATTTTTTAAATTTATCTTTCTCCAAAATTATTTTATAAGATAAATTGGACGGATATTGACTGATCAGAAGTCTTCCTTTACAAACTTTAGAAATAAATCAGATTTTCGTACTGGAAACAGTTCCAAGTTCACTTACCAGCTTAGTGTTCTAAACCAGGGTAGATCGTAAGAACGATAGACTCTGTAACCTATAGTGATAATTTCATGGAAGCATTTCACTTGGATGCTCAGAACCTGAAACCAAGCGAAAACATTAACACACATTTCCCAATGTTTACATTTGGGCTTAATCATTCAAAAAAGCAATTTCTCGTTAAATGCAATTTAAAAATCTTAATCTACCAATTTTAATTACTCTAATGTCAGTAGCAAAAATGAAAAATTTAGTAGCTCTAAAATAAAATGATATGCTCCAAAGGGGCAAGTAAATGCTGTTTTGTTCAAAAAGGCTTGAAAGATACTCCCCAACTGAGTGGCATTGTTGTTGAAAAGTGTGAGGGGGTACAGTCTGGCTTGTCACAGCTAACCAAACTTTACCCCCCATTACTGCTTCATTTTTTGAGATAGTCCTTCTCAAGATAGAATCTTTCTCTCCAGTTTGTCCATTATGTCTCCTAAGAAATCCTAGATAAATGATCACATGTGAAATGTTGCTTGCATATATTTATTTTTAATCATACAAATAGTTAAGATATCTTTTACCCAGTTATTCAGGGATGAGGCATAGTCTTTCTATCCTACCGGCCATGCCGATTCTCCCAGGGAGCTACTCTCTGGTTGATCTATGGCTGTGCTAATTCAAGAAATGATAAGCTGCCTTTCACAACTGCAGCCACTCTGGCCAGTGAACTGAGTTTACTCAGTTCTATAATGTCCTAATCCATGTATACTACATGGGCTTGTATTGATGAATCCCCTTGTGATGCTCTATTGGAACAGTCCCTCACAATGCCATATCCACCTTTCTGGGTGAAGGTAATTTTCCGAGATGTGGCATTATATCTAGTGTTCCACTTAAGGTAATTCCAGTTGAAGACTATCATGAACTAAGAGGTTAAAAATCTTCGTAAATATGGAAGACTAACTTTTTTAGCCTCTAAAGAGGATACCCACAGGTTTGGTCTGAATAGACCTCAAGCTAAGAATGGATTTTTGTATTTTTAAAGAGTTAAAAAAAGAAATCTAAGATTATGTGACAGAAACACCTATAGATCCCAAAGCCTAAAATATTACCATCTGATCCTTCACAGAAAAGGCTTGGTAAAAACGTCTGAAGATACATTTTCTTTTAAAGTATAATTTATTTTTAAGATTTTCACAAATTAGCTTTCCCAAGCCTACCTTTTAGATATTCTTAAGCTGTTTTTCTCCATTATACCTATTATATGTCTAATCACAAGCTTTTAAAAAGTACATGTCCCTTCAGCCAAATAATTTAAAAAATTATAACAAATTACTGTAAATACTACTTATAGAAGAAAGTCACAAGTGTGTCATAATATGAAGACAAGAGGAAATATTATGCTATTGTTTAAATAATCTTTGCATACAATCACAGAATGAGGACAATGCTCAATGTTCAGATAAGACTAGTCACAAAGCCATGTTACTTATAGAAATGAGGCTTTTAAATCACCAAATGCACTGATGCAACATGTTTATAGAGAGTACCAATTAGCACTATATATGATATTTTACTCACAAGAAAGAAAAAAGAATTTTTACTAGCTCACAAACATATTTATGTGACCATTAATTAAAATTTGCAAGGAGAGTATGAAACTGCTAGGAAAACAGAAAACAGAAGCTCCAACCCACTGGAGTCAAAATCCTTAAGCTACCATATGTATCTTCCACAACGGGGTGATTCCACGGAAATCGAGGGTCCATGCTGTCAATATGGGTAGTAATGTACACTGGTCAGACTCTGCCGGCCCAATTAATGTTTCAAGAGCCTTGAAAACAACAACTAATACTTAAGCGTCTACTTTTTCCTAGTTACTGAGGACCTACAGAAATAACACGAAGCACTTGTCCTCAGAGAAGCACAGTCTGTGACAATACCAGGTGGCAGAATCCGGGTGGATGTACGCAGAAGCAGACAGAGGTGGTGGGGTCACCAGGGGCTGGAGGAGGCTGGGCAGAGGCATGTTTGCAGAAGGAAGAGCCATGGTAAGGGAACCCCAGTAGTTCTGAGTTGCTGGAGCACAAAGCTGAGGGGAGAGAGAGAGACAGCCTGGCCCCGGGAACCCAACAAAGACAAGTTGAAAGGACATTGTTGGATGTGAGAACAGAGGCAGAAAGAACTGACTGCGGGGGCAGCAAAGAGCAGAGACCCCAAGGCAGGCAAGAAGACCAGCTGAGTAAGGACGAGCGGCTGACGTGGGCAGTGGCAGAGGGTGGAGGGCAAGCTACGAGGGCTATTGAGGAAGTAGGACCAACTGCATTTGGAGGGGTAAGAAATTAGGGGGCTCACCAAGGAAGGCTTGGGAAAGTAGACAGTGTGAAAGTGGATTACACAGATGGGGTCATTCTTGTCATACCTGAGTAAGTGGCAGTCAAAGGGCCAGGAGAAAAAGCCCTCAGGGAGCATAGTACCTGTTCCAAAAGTCTGCAAGCCCAGCTGCTGAAAGGGCTGCCATACCCCTCAGCCCAGGTCCACCTAGTAGCTACTGATAGGAGGCTCTGAAGACTAGTTTTACCTACAGCCGTCACTCACCAATGGGAGCGTGCCAGTGCCTAACAACTCTGCTAGTGCCCATGGTCCTTCTTTAAAAGTAGTAAGTGGCATTCTTCTTTCTAATGAAACTCCTGGCCTTCTCTTTGTTCTTTAGACATACCAAAAACCACCCTGGGTCTCTGCGTATGCCTCAAATTGCAATTCTGTTTTTTAAAACATACACTCCCAAATAAAATATTTTGCACAGAGATTCATCTGTATATTTTTATGTGACTTTGACAACAAATTTATGCAGGATGGCTGGGAATGGGATAGAAGTTCATATTTGAACAAAACGAGTATGAATGATGATATCTATGGTTTATCCAAATAAATGTTTTCACTTCAGGTTTCTATTCTAAGAAAAAATCCTGCATATAAAACTAGAGCATACTAACGCTGTAACATGTTCAGGATTGTGTTATTCACAGTGAAGAAAAACCAGAACATAACCTCAATGGCGAAAATATAACACAGTGAGTTAAATACTTTTTTCTCTGTCGCCCTTGGTAGAGTTCCATGGCATTGCAGCTCACAGCAACCTCAAACTCTTGGGCTCAAGTGATCCTCTTGCCTCAGCCTCCAGTGTACTGGGACTACAGGCCCCTGTCACAACACCTGGCTATTTTCAGAGACAGGGTCTCACTCTGGCTCAGGCAGGCCTATAACTCCTGAGTTCAAGCAATCCACCTACCTTGGCCTCCCAGAGTGCTAGGATCACAGGTATGAGCCACCACTCCTGGCCGAGTTAAGTATCTTTTGATAACTGCATTCCATCAAGGAGATGAGTCTATTACAGACCATGGAGCAACATCAAACTTATGTTTTTAGTTTAGTTTTTTTGTTTGTTTTTAAGAGATGAGGTTTCACTGGATCACTCAGGCTGTACTTAAACTCCTGGGCTCAAGTGAGTCTCCTGCCTCTGTTCTCAGAGGGGACCACAGGCTTAAGCTATCACACATCCAGACTTTTGATGTGATATTAGCTAAAAAAGCTGTATACAAAATTTTAGTTGTATTATTATGACTATGGTTTTTTATTTTTATTTTTATTTTATTTTATTTTTATTATTGGGGATTCATTGAGGGTACAAGAAACCAGGTTACACTGATTGTATTTGTTAGGTAAAGTCCCTCTTACAATCGTGCTTTGCCCCCAAAAGGTGTGGCACACACCCAAGAGCCCACCCCGCCTCGCTCCTTCCCTCTCTCTGCTCTTCCTTCCCCCACCTTTTCTTCATTCTTTCTCTGCTCTTCCCTTCCCTCACCCCCACTGTATGACTATGGTTTTAAAAACATATATTAAAATAAAAAATAGGACGAAAGGAAATGGATCAAATAGCAGTATTAACTGGAGATTGGTAGTATATAATAGAGTCAGTGATTTTTAAAAACCATGTACTTTCATACTTTAAAGATCTCAAAAAATAATACGTTTTATATGGAATCAGAAAAAAACTCAAATAGCCAAGACATTACTCAGAAAGAAAAACAAAGCAGGAGGAATTATGCTACCAGACCTCAGACTATACTATAAATTGATACTGATCAAAACAGCATGGTACTAGCACAAAAACAGAGAGATAGATATATGGAACAGAATAGAGAACCAAGAGATGAACCCAGCTACTTACCGTTATTTGATCTTTGACAAGCCAATTAAAAACATTCAGTGGGGAAAAGACTCCCTATTTAACAAATGGTGCTGGGTGAACTGGCTG